>JAXIVD010004758.1:22500-33415 GCA_036785275.1 Cancer borealis | reverse complement strand
TGGTGAGCAGGCAGAACTAGGAATGAAAGGGAAGGAATGTGTCATAATATTAAGGAATGAGAGGTGGGAACCGGAATGCAATGTAATGCAGGGAAGGACGTCAGGTGAGAGACAGATATGAAAGATTGATGTGGGCGGAAAAGAAGACGAAGTGCGGTGGTTGTAAAATATGAAGTTCCAATGTCGAATGGTGAAGAGAAGAGAGAAGAAGGTGTGGGAGATAAGTAGACATGGAGGAGAGAAATATTTGGATTGATAAGATAGCAGGATTTAGTATCGAAATCTATCAGTGAGCAACTTAACTTATATCCTCTCCCTGTTCTCAGCTTATTCCCATTACTCCATAAACCTTCTCCCCAATCATTTGAACGTTCCAACACCGTCCGCACTTCATATTATTCGTCAAACAGCGAGCCCATTACCTCATTATCAATCCCACAAAGGAACTTAAAGGAATCTAAAGGAAGAACAAACAGCAGCAGGCCTGTTAAGAGAATGTATGTGATCAGCTACACTATCTCATCGAAAGTAAGAGGAATAGGATAGTAAAAGCGTCTCTTCCCCAATACCCCTACCTCAACATTCCAAACTGCTCCACACGCCTCCCTACGATAAACTGTTCAGATCTGTTAAAGCAATACATGTAGTTTACAGCATCGATACCAACCTCATATAGAATCATAAAACGGTACAAGCCAAGACATGTCCTGTGGTAATTAGGTAATACCAGGACTCAGAGTTGTTATTTAATACTGGTTTGATCGACATGTAAGGCAGGAGTGAGAAGTGAAGTAACAAGAAAATGAGACGGGGAAATAAAAAAGCATGATGAAAATTATCGGGTAAAACTATCAATAATGAAAAATGTATGAATGTAAGAATGTAATGTAGAAATGTATGAATGTAAGAATGCATTGTAAAAAGTTAAGAATGTAATGAAACATGTAATTATGTAAGAATGTGATATAAGAATATAAGAATGTAATGTAAGAATATAAAACTGCAATATGTAATATACGAATGTAAACATATAGAATGTGATATAATAATGTTGGAATGTAAGAATGTAAGAATGCAAGAATGTGAAGCTAGAATGTAGGATTGAAGAAATGTGGGAATGTAATAATTTTATATAAGAATATAATGTAAGAATGAAAGATGATAAAAAAAATGTAAAAATGTAATAACCACCACCACCACCACCACCACCACCACCACCACCACCACAACAACAACAACAACAACAACAACAACAACCACAACCACAACCACAACAACAAGAACCACAACAACAACAACAACAACAACAACAACAACAACAACAACAACAACAACAACAACAACAACAACAACAACAACAACAACAACAACAACAATAATAACAACAACAACAACAACAACAACAACAACAACAACAACAACAACAACAACAACAACAACAACAACAACAACAACAACAACAACAACAACAACAACAACAACAACAACAACAACAGGAGCAGTTACTACGATGACAGCAGTACCACAAGATGCAATGTTAACAAGTGCCTCAGCAACATCAGCAGCAGCTGCAACAGCAGCAGTAAGAGAAGCAGTAGTATGTAGTAATCGTAGGAGGAGGAAGAGTAGAAGGAAAAGGCTGGCCAGCGGCTGCCCTCTCCTGGAATGCTGACCCAATTAACAGCTGGCAATATCCTGCCGTACCGTATAATTTGTCATAATTATCCAATTCAAATCATTCTTTTTTCCAGTGCGTACAAATGATCCTCGCTGTTGCCTACTCGAGCGCCTTGGAAAAGACGAGGCGCGGGATCAGTGTGTGGCCATCGGGCTGAGGAGGCTCAGAGACAGCGATGAAGTGAACGGAAGGGTTAGACACATTCATTAGTCGCCCTCTCACCTACTCCCGGTGTGTTACTCTCACCCTGCGAGTCAAATGTCGAGATGAGTTATGGTCCAGCCACGGGATTAGTCGAATATCCCTCAGCGTCCGATTACCTGCATTGCGACCTAGCTCCTCGGCTTGTCCCACCGCATCCCTCAGTTAATCGTGGCTGTAAACGCCAGAGTGACATATCCTTTACCTGCCTCCAACAACAGAAGGCGTGATGTGTATTATGGCAGCTTAATTACCGAACGAAGCAAGATATGAGATGGCACAGGAGGCGGAGTCACTAGAAATGATGGTGGTTAGGGAGGAGGTGCCGTCCATCGCATGGTGAAGGGTGTACAGCGCCAGCTGTTGCCACCACGAGCGCCTGTTTTATTCCACTTAGAAAGGCTCCCCAGCAAGCCCCAAAGCTGCATCAATGCAAGTGCCTAACACTCTGCTCCCCCAAAAATTTCAGTGTAATTTGGAATGTGAGGGAACCTGGGTGAGGTCTTGAGTGTGGATCCTTACACAGGGGGATGGTGTCAGTGTCAGCATTACACTTTACTTTTCCTGCGCCAAGCCGCCTCGCTCGTGACGCACGACGAGTACACTGAAGGATCTACTTGCAACTAAACAGTGAGGAAGTAGCGGTTGTTAGCGGAAATAAGTAGAAGAAAGAATAAAAGAGAGAGTGATAGAGGAAGGATAGATGAAGCTCATTGACTCGAAGGATGAGGGAAGGTGAAGGGATGGTCATAGGGAAAGGTTGTGGAGAGAGATTGCCCCGCGGCCCACCCAACGGAGGTAATGGTGATGCTGGTGGTGATATTACTGATGTGTCCAGATTGTCATGTGACCACAAGCCCTACGTCCTCTGAAACTGACCACAGCTTACATGGATAGCGTGAGGATGCTAGAGCGCGACAGGAAGGAGACGCCGCTGCACTACGTTGCACTACATTCTCGATAGTTTGCATGGAGCGGTCCCGTGCGTCTGATGAGAGAAGTGGCTTGCCGGGAGGGGGGAGTCTGCAGCGTCACTATTTACATCTGTCAGAGCATGTGAGGAGTAACATTGCAAGAGGCCGACTGGGTAGAGGGTGGAAGAAGTGGTGAGGGATCCTGTGAAATTGCACTCTCTGGTCTTGTCTTCCGATCCGCTGTTTCAACTTAAACCACAGATAATTTCGTTTTTATTAGTCTACTGTCGCGCCTCAGTGGTGCAGTGGTTAGCACGTCTGACTACAACTCCGCTGGCCCGAGTTCGATCCCGGACGAAGGCAGTCGGCAGACAGCTCACCCAGCTGTTCATCCTCCCAAACGAGTTGGTCGACAATTGGGTATCCTAGGGAAACCTGGAGAAGGTAAGCTGTGGAAACTCGGATGTCACAGTGATCCTTTGTCCCTGGGTAACGGATTAATTTCCACCACAGGCTCAAAGGCCGATGTGGTGGGAGATGAGTGCCTGCACCAACGTGCAGCTACAGCTTGTGCCCCCACTTTACTTAGTAATAGTAGTAGTAGTAGTAGTACATGTAGTAGTAGAGGTATTGGCATGATACTGGTGATGATGATGATGACGATGGTGATGATGAAGTTGATGACGATGGTGATGAGAGATGGGGTATGTGATAACTGAAAATTTCTAAGCGGGAAATAAAATGATCAAGAAGCAGATGAAGAGGATGCGGATTGGGACTTCTGGTAGAGAGCAGGGAATGATAGGTAGTTAAATGAGAAGGATATTGTAAGGAAGAAATAGGCAGAGCATCTTGAAAGATTGCTGAATGTAGTTGAGAATGACAATACAATCATGTGCTAGAGGAGATGAATGCTTCAAGGATCGCAGAGGAGAAAATGCATCAGGTTGTAAGGCAGATGCTAGCAGGGAAACCTGCAGATATCTATAAGTGTGCGGGTGTGCGGTAGAAAAGTGGTACAGCAACTGTTGATGAGTGGGTAGTAAGATTGTTACATGTATGCGTCAGGAACAGTATAGTGCCAAATGAATGGGCAAGTGCATACGTGAAAAAGCTGTGAGAGTATATATTTGTTTTGTTTTAGAAATATAAGTCTATGGAGTACTGTTGGTAAAGTGTATGATAGGGTATTGATTAAGAGGATTAGAAAGAGTACAGGAGTGATTTGCGATGTGCATTGTGGCTCCAGAAAAAGATGTCTTTTGGGCGCTTGTGGATGTAGAGCATGAGGATTAAAATTCATTAAGAAGGATTTTGGACTGTTTTAAGATTCTATGGGATAGGTGGCAGGTTGTCAAATGCAGTGACATATTTTTTATGTAACTAGTAGAACATGTATTGAATTATGAAATAGCATGAGTGATTGGTTTCCTGTTCGAATGGAGTTGCGCCAGGGATGTGTAATGTTATCTTGGTTGTTATACTTATATGGATGGAGTTGTAAAGGAGGTAAATCCGAGAATGTCAGATAAATGTTTGAGATCGGTTAATATTGATCGTAGAGTGGAATCTAAATGAACTGCTATTTGCAGATAATATTGTACTGTTTTCTGATTCAGAAGTGAGATTGAAGCAACTGGTAGAAGAGTTTAGAAGAGTGTAAAAAAGAAGAGGTTGAGAGTGATCAAAGTAATGAAGCGTACGAGAGCGGTAAATGGTACGATAATGAGTATAGTATTGAAAGGTGAGTTCATTGAGGAGGTAAAATGTTTTAAGTGTTTTGAGTCTCATCTTACTATGAACAGAAAAATATACGTAAAGGTATGGTCTAGAATGAATGAAGAATGGAAGACATGGGGAGGAAATAACAATTTTTCGATGTAGATCGCTTGGATTGAATGCAGAGAAAAAGTTATTTGAGGGAGTAGTGTTACCGACTGCATTGTATGAGATTGAAAAATAAAATATAGGATTAGGAGAGAGAAAAGGATTGAATGTAATGGATATGAGGTGTTTGAAGATTATGTGTGGAGTAACGCGTATGGATCGAGTGACAAATGAAGAAGTGGACAGGAGAACTAGTGCTGCGGGAGAGTTGACTGATCAAATAGATTTTAGTAATCCTTCAAGGTGAAACACAGAGCAGAGGGTTTCTTCGCATATTGTAAAATTAACTTTTTGCTTTTGCAAATGAATTTTCCGATCGGAAATAACATGCAGATATAACAATTGATGATATGATACAATAGCTCTTTCCACACCATTGACATTGCTAAAAAAGCAATCAAAATAATGGTGACTGTTTTTTTCTGATCATGACCATCACTTGTGTGAAACATGAATAATTTCTTCAACAACATAATAAAATTAACAGCAATATTCAAATTTGGTCTGAAGTATTCACTGTCAACAGTAAACAATGAAAAGTACTTAACACTAGTGCATTTTATGACTTCATGGAGTGAAGTTGTGTAATTCAACTAGTAGTGTGACGTAATACATTTGTTTCAATTGTAACTTAAATTTTCTGTCTTCGAGATAGCTGGGAAGAAAACAAACACAATATGTGGTCCATATAGCTCCAATCATCTACTTCACTTTCAATTAGCCTGTTCGCAGTGAGCATCTTGATACCAGACAGCGCCAGATATTGTAATTTTTGCCGAAAAATAAATACTCTTTGGGGCAAGTTTTACAAGCTTACACAGGTGTATTATTGCACATTAATGCGTCTGAAATTTAAGCCAATTAATCTCATGATGTCTGACGGCATATGACATCATTTGAGCCTCTATTCATAATTTCAGATTATATTCTTAAAACAGCTTATATTTGTATCAAGGCAAGCAATTTGTTATTTTCTACTGACCTCAATGGGCGTATACCGATACATACTTTAATTTGAATGTACCAAACAATAGGCAAATCCATGTAATGTATAGAAAATATAATTTTGTGTCGCAGACTTAATTTTTTCCAGGACGATAACTATATCCTCGGCTAATGGCAGCAAACCACAACAAACACCAGCAGGCTATTCAGAGCAACTCCTGATGGCAGTGTCAGCTGCAAATGCTGTGGCAAGGATTTATTATAATTAAAATGTCCCCATAGTAATAAATACCAGTCTTCCTAACGGCGCTTACTATACTACGTCGTACGTCTGTCAGCGGTGCTGTTTAATTTTTTTTCACTGATCAACTTCGTAAATAGGACGTGACAGTGATTTCCAATATTTTTTAACACACTCAGATGGAATGTATAAGCCGAAATCAACATCCTTTAATTTTTACTGCTCATACTTACTGAACAAATAATAATTACCTAATTGTAGCTTTATCTTATAATACAATTAACAAAGCCTTATCATGCACCAGTAAATAAGAATAATAACATAAAGGTTATGTTTTTAATTTTAAATACACATGTGCAGCAATTCATGTCGTATTTTTTTCTGCGCATCGGTTTCTAAATTAACTAAGTCACCCCTTTGCCCCGGAAAAGCGGAGAAAATTAAAAATTCTAGCGCTGATAGGTGTCTACGATCCTAGCTGCGAACAAGCTAATTGCAATGATTCTTATATTCATTCAGGGGGGCCACACCCGGAAACCACTGGGGCTCATATTTCGCTTATGGTTCATCCAATTGCTTTGAAATTTTAATATGTTGTTTGCTGGTGTAAAAGTATGCTATGCTGTAAATTTCATCAAATTTGGATGAATGGTAGCGGCGACTCAAACAAAATGTGTTTATCTTTTTTTTAATTTCACAGACTTTATGTTTCAGTTAATTGCTTTGAAAAAACTACCATAAAAACTTTGTTCATGTATCAACATTTTGTAGGAATTAGTATTTCTATTTTTTGTTTTGTATTTGAAGGAAAAAATAAATAAAATTTTGTCACAATTTTTTTTTAGCACTCCTGAATCCCGTTTTCTTTTGACATTTTGAAAAATCTAATTCCTACAAAAAATATAATTTTAGTTTTAGTTTAAATTGATACCTAACAAAAGTCGATCAGAGTTTCTACCGATTTTGTGAAATTTTTTGAAGTGTAAAAAGCAACTTTTCGAGATATTGGCTCCTAAAGTTTTTATTTCCATTTCGTCCTTGTCCTTCCATTTGTATTCATTTGATTGGCATGAAATTTTCACATATGATTGTGTATACATTGTTGACATACTGGAGAATGATAAGGCATCTGGTACCCCTCTCTAAGAAATTAATCACTCAAAGGTGAGGGTGTCAGAAGGCGCCACCTTCCTCATTGTCGCCAGATTTTATCAAAATCTTCCAGTTTCGTACGTGTCA
The DNA here is from genome assembly GCA_036785275.1 of Cancer borealis. Classification (NCBI taxonomy): domain Eukaryota; kingdom Metazoa; phylum Arthropoda; class Malacostraca; order Decapoda; family Cancridae; genus Cancer; species Cancer borealis. Next base: position 26,310 of record JAXIVD010004758.1, on the reverse strand, counting down.
TCCTTCTTCTCTTTTCTTCTTTGTCTTAGGTGTTGCATGCCTTGATCTTTCCTTATCGTCATCTTGCAAGAACGTATTTCACTGAAGGCTAAAATAGCGAAAGAAAGTGCAGCGTACCGGCCCTGGCTCCAAGGCTTATCAGTGGAGCCAGGAGGGAGATACTCACTCACGCTCTGCGGGAAATGGTTGCCAAATGTGGACATTTATGAAAGAAAACATTATTTTAATTATAATTCTATGTAGATACAAGTATTGAATGATATGGCATATTTTGGCGCGCGAGTCAGGCTATGACGCAACAGTGCGGGTCATTTAAAAATGGCTTCCGGTGGGGAGGGTATTTAATTAATTGAAAAATAATTTCACCAAGTGATAATTTACGATATCAAGGACATGATGAGCGAAAAAATACGCATATTCTAAATTTTAAAATTATTCGTGAAATATTCCACAGGGTGGCCCTCCTTCTGCTAATCGATATTTCTATACATACATTTCGTATTGAGTTACCTAAAATTGGTAGAAATTTTATTCTTTCCAAAACATTTAGACTGTAAACCAGTGTTATCTTGATAAGTTAGGATTTAAAGCCAATTGTACAGTGGAATAGTAATCAAAATCAATGTTGAAACCATAGATAGGCATACGATCAAGCCGTAATTATAAGCATTCATAATTTGTGTTACTAAGTTACCAGTATGTCTACTGACTAGCAAACAAAACCTTCATTATTTTCATTTGCTGAATATTCATTGTCTATTGTGTTCTCCTTCTCGAAGGAACATTACCTTGTCGAGGAGAAAAGGCATAACATTTCAATGATCGGAGGAGCTGAGCTAGACAGGTGTAAACAAACTGGGCAGGTCTATTGTGACAAATTAAACTAAAATTTTAGTGTTCCCCGCCAAGACACCCTAAGCCTGCTTGCCGTGACATTAGCGTCGTATCAAAATGATCACTACATCCATGTCATGATCCCCAGTCTCCAGCAGCGACGGAGTAACTCGCCACAGCTGCTCAAAGTACTCAGCCCAACGAGTTATCTGCCCATCCGCGTCTGATATTAGGCAACCATCTGCTGATTGGATAGCAAATACACGATAGATAGACTTGTAGCGGAGCTTCTTCAGGGCTCGATAGGTAGGTCGGAAGTAATTAGCATTTAAATGACCGTCAACATCCTACGCGAGACTCCTGACATACCTCTCCTTGTCTCCTTGTCCTACGTGATAGATCCCTTTACTGATACCGGTTTCCAGTCAGCCTGGCAGAGTTTGTTCCACTTCTCTACTACCATGTTAGTGAACAAATTTTTTCCTATATTTTTTCTGTATCTGAACTAGTCTAGCTTGAAACCATTTTTCGTGTTCTTACTTTCTCTTTGACCATGAAAAACTCTTTTATGGCCACCCTGTTGAAACCCTTAACCAATTTAAACACTTCTATCAGATCTCCCCTTACCCTACGTCTTTCTAAAGAGTGTAGATTGAGGTGTTTTAATCTATTCTTGTAAGTTAAGTTTCTTATTCCCTGAATCATCAGGGAAGAACCCTTACCAGACACATCAAAGACCTAATAAAACCTATCGTTCAATAAAACTACTAACTGTATTATAGAAGCTTTTTACAAAAGTGATCACAAAAAGGATTAGTGCAACGCTAGACTCTAACAGGATTCCGGAGTGATTATTCAAGAACTGTGACCATATCCATGGTATTAATCAAGTAGTTGAAAAATATGTTGAATCCACTAAACCAGTGATTCCCAAACTTTTCCAGGCTAGCGCCCCCCCCCCTCCCCCTCCCCCCCCCTCCATTTATCTGCCTTAAACACTACTACACTAGACTGTGCCAATCAGGCGATTTCCCGAAAGTCCTCGAATCTCCCAGCTCCCTGAAGAAACTTCTCGCGCCCCCTGGACAATACATCCCCGGCACAGCACTATGCATTTGTTTATAATTCTTTTGCCAATTTTATTCTCTATAAACTGCATACATGTTCCTTTATCTTAGTAACTTAGTCAGTGTTTATGACATATATTATGTCATTTAGATTTTGTAAAAACAAAGTTATTTATTAGCTGCTCCTAATGCCACCCTGCCGCCCCCCTACCGCCCCCTTTTGCCTCACTGCCCCCCAGATCTTTCCACCGCCCCCAGGAGGGCGATACCGTCCACTTTGGGAACCACTGCACTAAACGGATATGCATGGCTTTCATAAACTATAAAACAGCAGTTATGAAAACACTCAGAAATCAGTGGGTAAAAGGAATACATGTGATATAATAGAAGACATTTATCGGGAAAACACTGCTACTATAAAGCTATATATTATCCATGAAATTAACCTTGTCATGAAGTTAACCTTGTGTTGTCCATGAAATTAACCATGTGTCCTACCGGCATGTTGCCGGAGGGAGAGGAGGATGGGGAGAGAGCCTTGTTCTGTTTTATCCTGTTTTCAAACTCTTAGTGTACTTGTAGTAGTATGTAGTCCAGGAGATACCCTAGTTATAGACCAATAAGTCTTTTGGTGTCTGTTCTTCTCATGCATTTTCATGGAAGATCAGCGATTAAATACCAATAAGGAAACGGGTCACATAAGGTGACACTATTTCTTCATGGCGATTTTAGAAGAAGTTAGAACTTGGAATGGGAAGTCAGGAATTCAGATCAATTGAGAATATCTTGATAATTTTTAGATTTGCAAATTATGTTGTTCTTATGAGTGAATCGACAGATGAACTACAGCAGATGATTTTACAGTTGCATAGAGTAAGTCATAGAGTAGATTTAAAGATGAATATGAAGAAACTTCAATAATCACATACCTGACCCTGACATTAAATTAGATAAGAAAATAATATAATGTGTTCAGGAATACATTTACTTGGGACAGAAAATAAGTGCAAATCCAAATCATGAAAAAGAAATCAAAAGAAGAACTAGAATGAGATGGCGTGGTAGGTAGACAGCATATCACAGAAGAAAAAAGTATATATATAATTAGTGCATTCTAGAGTCTTTGGAAAGACCTGGAACGAAAACTTCAAAGAGCACAATGTGGAATGGAGAGAATAATGCTTGGCATAACATGGATAAATTTGATTAGATCATCATGGATTAGGGATGATGGAGCAGATCGAAGTTGAAGTCATTTTGACCACAGTTAAAAATATATAAATAGACATGAGCAGAACGTGTCATGTGCCGAAGAGATAATAGATAGAGCAACAAAATTGCAGCCCATGGATGGAAAAAGAAGGCAGGGTAGACAGAGAAATAGATGGGGAGATGATATTAGTAATTTTGCAGGTGACTCCATGTCAGGTGAGTAAATAACGCACTTGACTACAGGGAACCAACGATGTAAAGATGGACGAAGAAGCTCCAGGGTTAGTTGTTTCTGAAACGGTGGATCTGCCTTGGAAATAGAAGTGAAGGATACTGCAAGCTGAGGAATCCTCGATGGAGATGAACCATGATAAACATCACCCACAGGAACATCAAGATCTAGTCGTCATTGAGTGAAGCAGACTATGTTGACGAGGGTGTGGACGGTTGGATGAAGCGGACGTCAGGGTGCAGTAGGTTCAAGTGAGGCTCTCAGAACGTTTGAATAATGGAGAGCAGGAGGGAGAGGTTGGAGGCACTTGAACCCAAAGGAAGAGACATTGCCGTTTATTCTCTCATAAATTGGGGGGTGATTGAGCTCAGGTAACATGTCAACTTTTCTGGTGGAAACAGGACACCCAATAATGTACTACATCCCTTTGTTCTGAAACTTTTCTAGAGGTTGTAAAGATGTCAG
>JAXIVD010004758.1:10000-17500 GCA_036785275.1 Cancer borealis | reverse complement strand
TGGCCACTTTTCTATGGTAATACCGCCGAGTGGCCTAAGATCACCCACATGCTGCCATAATACTATCCTCAACGGAACTGCAAAGCTATATGCCCGAGGAGCGTCCGCTGGTAGCATGAGCCTCTCTAAGTAACGAGGCGTCACTTTAAAAATCTAACCCGTGCTATTAACGGGCGGAGGCCGATCATCTAAATTCTAAAGCCTTCATTAAGCCTACCGGCGCCACGGGTAAAGGATAGAAAATAATAGAATATATATTCACTCAAACTAACAGTTTCCATGTCTCTGATATCTAAAAGGAGAATACCTAAAGGAGGCCCCTATGAGCATGTCAATTTGTTTACCGTCTCTGGGAATTTCTTTAATGGGTTTTTTCTAGACCATCTGAAGAGATTTAACTTCACAACATACACCGACGAGTTTTAGCTACTTTTAGCGACATTTGAGAATGGTCAATGCCCTGCCTCGGTCTAATGATTATTTTAATTGCTATTTTGACCGTAGGTCAACTGGCCGCTGAACACCTGGTGTTTGTGGGAAGCAGGTCACCTCCCACATCCAACTTCAATACCTGGGTCATTTCCACTTTCACATGTGGTCATTCCACCTTACCTGTGATCATTCCACCTTACATATATGGCCACGACAGAAGCAGCTTGCACAGCGGAGAGTGATCGGCCTGGAAATGCTTCCTGGCGAAAAATGACACTAGGGTGATGACAAAAAGACATAAGCCTTAAGTTGAGCGAGCTTAGCGTGACTGGTGATACCACAGACGTTCCAGATGAGCAAACCTTATGTTTTGAAGTAAGAGACCGGGAAGTGGAGGCATATAAATTACCCGTAGAAGGAAACGGATCTGAGGAAGGCAATAGCTGACAAATTCTTTCAAGACTTGAGGCAATAGTATTCATCCTTTCGGTGATGTCGGTGACGGCAGAGATGACTACCTGCTGAGCATCAACCATGGTGGAGAGTTTGGAGTCAGAAGCAGCATAAGCGGCACCCAACCCATCAATTAATGGCCTCAAGGTTGGTAAAGCGGTTCTCGAGAGCCTTACATCGTGCCATGAAGGAATCGACAGACTTACGGAGATCCAGGTCTAGAGGCGAGGCAGGATTGGTGAGAGGAGAAAACTGGGTGGTGAGTGGTGGCGGCAGTGGAGGTGGCGTGGTAGCAGAGGCAGAAGTTGGGGACTGGCGTCGAGCGCAACCATGCCAAACGTTAACCCCCGGCTGTAAATAGCGTGGACACTTCCATCGAGACGTGTCCCCAAGAGGTGGGAGCTCGGAGGTGGAAAAGGTAGCCGCAAGAGGCAGTAGCTCACTACTTGATTCATGGTCAGCCGCACACACGACACCCTTCGGCGAGGCCAAACAGTACCGGGAGTTGTGGCCAACGCCCCAACACTTGTAGCACCAAGGCTTGTCATTGTGAAGTTTCCGCACATCACACGGTAGAAGGCAAAGGAGGAAGTCAAAGGAAATAACAAGTGAAGGGGGATCGGAAAGACGCCAGACAACAACAATGTGGTTAATGGAGGAACTATCCGGTATGAAACGACGTGCAGAGTACACACCAGGGTGTGTCTGAGCAGGACTGGGGAAAAACACAAACAGGAAAAACGAGTGATGATGTAGCTGGGGTATTTACAAGGCCTCTCGGGTGAATCCTGGGGAATGAGTGACAAACAAAAACTCACTAGACTTAACTCTGTTGATGATGTTCTTACGTTGTCTAGATATATACACAAACTGGGAGGTGACAGAAGCCATCTTGACTTCGACCAAGTCACGCCGCACCTGGAAAGTCTTGGTCACGGCAGACAGCCACCGCAGCTTTGTGTCCGTAGACAGTTTCCCACTGAAGAAGAGCTTGACGTATTCGTCTCTCGGAGCAAGCGCAGGGAGGTGAGATGAAGGCTGGAATGGGGCAGGGGAAGAAGCATTAGAGCGAGGCAGAGAAAGCTGAGCGATAACCACATCGCATTAAACCGAAACACACTTGGCAGTTCTGGCAACTGGAAGCAAACAATCAACATAAGATGAGTCAACAGAGTCCTCCACGGGCCACTTGTTAAAAATGCATGAAGTGGACGACTATAGCTTATACTGAGGAGAGGGCGAAGACTGACCGGGGTTAGACACGGATAGTTCGGGCCAGTAGTCAACCATAGGAGATTGATCGTCATCAAACAAGGCCAAGTCGGCCTCCAAGCAAGAAGCAGTACTCGGTCCTGACTACTCCATCAAGCCAGGCAAGGCCTCGACGAGAAGGCAAACAGCCCGTCAGAGTGCACCCGCAGCAACCATAACCAAATTTACAACTGTTAACCGGTGAGACAGTCTAAATGTGCCAACACAGGTCGAGCAGAAAGAAGGAAGGAGCGTCCACACGCAAGCAAGGCTGAAGTGGAACTGAGTTCAAGTGGGGGCCATAGTTTCTCAGACATGGTGTCATCATCGCTAAGTGTTAAATATCAACGAGGGTCGTAGGTTCGGAGTATTCCACATAGGCTCAGCAACATGGTAGAGTTCAGGGTGGTGGCAACTTGCACCAGGGGGTTCGAAGTGACGTAGTGATAACGACTCTATACGTCATAATTCAATGATAGCGCAAGCGCAGAAGGGAGAATCTCGGACAGGTGGTGTTTAGCCTTGAGTATGAGATGTTTGAGGCAAAGATTCAGCAGTTCAAAAACAGTTAAATACACTGATGTCACTATACTGACGACTGGGTTTTACTGTCGTTCTCTAATAAGGCTGGAGATTGGCAGCTCGCTAGATCCCCCAGAATTACTTCAGACACGACAGAGCTCTCTCACGTAGGTAATTGTTGATTGAGATGCGAAAAACAGGACAAAATGTTCATGTGGATTGATTGATATATTGATTGACTGCTATTACTGCGCCGCAACGACACGGTTATATGGGAATTAAAGGTGCAAGAAGAGGCATAATATAAGTTAAGTTGACTTATATAAGCATTATTTAGTTTATACATTTGTTCCCACAGAAAATACCAAATCATTCATCTATTTACCATTATCTATTTAACAGAGGGATACATGTACAGCTAAATATTGTTTCCTTTCACATTGTTTTGGCAAATGTCTTGCACCACTTTTGGTTGAGTTTTTTTTGCAGTTTCCAAAAAGATGACAACCGTATAACATAGGATAAAACCTGGCAGGATTTGTTGGTTACGTGATTCTTATTCGTTATTCATATTTTGTTGTCTTATTATTTGATTGTGGTATTCATGTGCACTTATTCTTTCTTATGTATATGTTCTTATATGTATATGTATATGTATATGTATATGTATATGTATATATATATATATATATATATATATATATATATATATATATATATATATATATATATATATATATATATATATATATATGTATATGTATATGTATATGTATATGTATATGTATATGTATATGTATATGTATGTGTTCTTTTATTGTTTATTCTTCATCTTCATCTTCATCTTCATCTTCATCTTCATCTTCATCTTCATCTTCATCTTCTACTTCATCTTCATCTTCATCTTCTGCTTCTGCTTCTGCTTCTGCTTCTGGTTATGGTTCTGCTTCTTGTTCTTGTTCTTGTTCTTGTTCTTGTTGTTGTTGTTGTTGTTGTTGTTGTTGTTGTTGTTGTTGTTGTTGTTGTTGTTGTTGTTGTTGTTGTTGTTGTTGTTGTTGTTGTTGTTGTTGTTGTTGTTGTTGTTGTTGTTGTTCTTCTTCTTCTTCTTCTTCTTCTTCTTTTTCTTTGGTTCTTCTACTTTCAGGAGAGAAATATCAACACACCTCATGCACCAAACTGATCCCCTCCTCTCACCCCCATTATCAACCATCATTGTCTCAACACCAGCACAACACCACCCATCACCCTCACCTCAAAGCATCATCCGTCATCTCTCAACACCTCCATCACCACCAATCATCCGTCGCTAACTGCATCACTAATCACGACTCATCACCAACTACCCCCATCCTTTTACATCCATCCACTTGGTTCACGATTTCATCAAGGAAAAATGCATAGGGATCAAGTTTAGGTGCTTAATTAATAGAACGAAGTACGAGATAATGTGTCCGCTGTTAATGATGATGATAATAATGATGCTTTTTTTGTTTGATTTTATTAATCTATTACGTTCAAGGAGCGACATACCTAGTACAAGACAAGTAAACTATGTACAAATGACTCGTGACTCACATGACACGCCATATGTACATTAATGAAGACCACCAAAGTGTCGGTGTCTCACTAGAATGTTGTTTATTTATAATAGACTGTCTATGTGGTAACAAATTTGCAACTGTAGGAGATAATAATGATAATGATAATAATAATGATAATAATAATGATAAAAATAGTGACGATAATAATACTGACAATAATATTAATAATAATAATAAAAAAAAAAAAAAATAATAATGGTACTAGTGAAATTAATATACATTCATATGCACTTACTTCTGCATCCTCACAACCATCACCATCAACACAACATGAAGATCGATACTGCTATGATTCCACCACCACCACCACCACTACCCCTGTTAAAGTCACCACCATCACCACTACCACTGTTACAACCACCACCACTACCACTACCACTGTTATCACTATCATCACCCCTACCACCACTGTCTCCACCACCAACACCACCACCACCACTACCACCACCACTACCACTGTTGACAACAACTCCACCACTCTTAATCACACTATATGGTAACAACTAATGATCTAATTACACCAAACAAAACTGTGATGGAGTGTCATTGATTTGTTAAGCTCTTCACCTTTTTGTTTTCTCGGTTGATAACGTTAAGTAAACGAGGTGTGGGCGTGATCGTGTTTACACAAAGATATGTGAACGAAGAGGTGCACAAATCCATACAAACAGAAAAAAAACGGCTATAACTTTGTAGTTTTTAATGTTTTGAAAGTTATATGAAGTGCATCACATTATAAAGAAATATCACACAACAATCAAAACACGTTGCAAGGATACGCTATTGCGAACAGGGAACCTGTGTAGTTGCTTATCTTGTTACTTTTCATTTTTCCTATAACGAGGTCAGTTCTCAGTTTTCATCTTTGTCCTGATAATTAATACAGCTGGTGATTTCGTCATTTTCTTAGTCTAAATATATAGATTCAGAGTAATACATACAAAAGGGATGAAGAGAAACTCTGATAACGAGTTTATCTGGTGTGGGTGTTAGGTGAACGGTGAGGCGAACATGAACGGGGTGGAGAGGGAGGCGTGAAACGTTGGGGGACACGAAGTTACGTCCTGAAAATTTTCCGGTTCCCTGAGAGTTGCCACACCTGCCTCCTCCACTGTGTGCTCGTGGTTCCCTGTCCTTGCTCCTACAATCTCCTACCTTCCCTTGCCTTACTCTTTCCCAGCCTCATTGACAGGGTAGCCTATTTTTGTCTCTTTGTCTCTCCCGTTACCTTGGAGGCAGGGTAAATCTATGGTACAATGCTCAGCTCGTGACCTAAAGGTTGCATGTTCGATCCTAGCTCACGTCACCTTCTTGGTGAGAGGAGTAACGCACTCTCGTTAACCCTAGCAGAGCTATATGATTTATATTTACCAAGATCGGAAGAATATTTAACCATCTTCAATTCCCTTATCTTACTATCATCCTTGTTTCTCTAACCCCTTGCATCTTTCTTCTTCCACTCAATTGTTTTTATAGCGTCGCTACTCTCTTTCATTTCTTATTAACAATTTTTTAGCCTTCCTTCTGTTTCTCCCTTTGTCCTTTTCCCTGCCTATCAATACATGAAAATACATGAGAAGGACAGACATCAGACGATCTATTGGTCTATAACTAGGGTATCTGCTGGACTACATACTAATACAAGTACATTAAGAGTTGGAGAACAGGATAGAACAGAACAAAGCTCTCTTCCCACCCTCTTCTCTCTCCGGCAACATGTCGGCATGAAAAACAGATAGAAGGGAACACCATTGTACCTTGTAAAAACATCTATGTGGAAATATTATAATACAGAATTAAATTTAAAGAGAATACTATACTTTACTAGACTAGTATAGACTTCCACTAATGCTGGTACATTCTGGATGGGAAATAACTTTAATAACAATAACAAATGCTGCCACTACATATCTCATCTGAAAAAGGACACAAGGTTAATTTCTTAGACATAAATATTTCATAAACGCCCATGTAGCTTACTGTAAATCGGCAGTTAAATTATTTATGTAATGCCATAGCCAGTTAACGGTTAAGCTCATATATAAAGGGAACATGGGAAATTGATATTTCCTAGTTCCCTCTGCTTAGGAGATTCACAGTATTTATCTTTCTGTTGCAGTGACCTATAATGGTTTAGGAAGACGCATACTTAAAGTAAACCTGTTTCTCGGAAATATTTATTTAATCTATATTTGAGACTATCTATAGTTTTAAAACTAACTACTGATGCTGGGAGTCTGTTCCAATGGTCAAGAACTCTAACATTGAAGTATGACTTACTAGCAATTGTGTTATATCTTTGTATTTATAAATTCATGTCATTACCTTTCGTTACTGACGCGTTACTTATCTCAAAAAGTGCTTCTGGATTGATTTTATCGAATTCATTTAGAATTGTTAAGACTTCAGTCATATCTCCCCAAATTCTTCACTTGTGGAAAGGGAACATGTCTAACTGTTTTAATAGTTTCTCATACGATAAATTGCGCAATGTAGAAAAAAGTTTTGTTCCTCGTCTCTGTACTCTTTTCAGTATTTTTTAGTCTTTAATGTAGGTCAGTGACCAGAATTGAATCGCATATTCAAGGTATGGGTTCCCAAATGCCGTATAGTCTTTTCATTACTGCTAGAGATTTGTGGTACAAACTCCTCAAAATCAGTCCTAACATAATATTCGCTCTCTGGCTGGTAGCTGTGCACTGATCACTCAATTTGAGATTACAGATAATGATTACACAAAGTTCATTTTTCTTGTTTGACGTTATTGAGCTCCTGATCATCATCATTTAGTATATGAAATTAGGATTTTTGTCACCAATATGCATAACCTTACATTTGTCTGTATTAAAAGACATTAACCGTTTCTCACTCCAATCGATTAGTTTGTTTATATCCTCCGGAAATTTATCGCAGTCTTCAGTGCATGTTTCTTTACTGCCAAGTTTTGTATCGTCTGCGAATTTTGCTAATTTTGACAAAAGATTCCTCTCTAAATCATTCACATATATGAGGCAGAGCTTGGGTCCCAGGACCGACCGTTGAGGTACACCATTAATTACGTTTTGCCAATCAGATACCTCGCCATTTAGAACAACTCGTTGTTGTCGGTCTGAGAGCCAGTCTCCTATCCATGCACATAGATGTTTACCTATTCCATGTACCTTCAATTTAGATAACAGCCTGTTATGAGGGAATTTAGCAAATGATTTTTGAAAATTCAAGTATATCACATCATATGGCT
>JAXIVD010004758.1:0-2500 GCA_036785275.1 Cancer borealis | reverse complement strand
AGTAGATGTAGTACCCTCTCCTCTATCCGAATGTCGGTTCCGAACCATAGTGGATCTGCTAGGGCCGCGTAGTGAGCTGGGGCTCTGTTGCCGACATTAGCTAGCCAGCTGAGGAAGTCCAGTACTGTTGAGTCTATTAGACCCTTGGAATTTGTTCCAATGAAGTCCTTGAATCTCCTCCAGCATGACTCGTATTGCCTCATTGATGATGGACGTAAGGCTCTTATCATTGTCTCCACCACATCTTTCGAGAACTGCCTCCGAAGTCCTTTCCTGAGAAAGTTCACGCGTGAAGACGCAGTGACGTCTGAAAAGGTGAGGCAAGGTTGTCGGCGAGGCAGGCTGAGCCGAGTAGGAGAGGGTGCGGGCATGCCTGTATGAGTTAGACTGGACAGTACGGGGCTAAGAATAATGCCCTGCCCTTGAAAGACCTCAGCTTGGCGATCACCTTCAAGAGGACTGTGTTTGCTGGTGGAGAGAATAGGTAGATGAATTTCCACCTTTTCCAGTCCTTCTCGAAGGCGTTTGAAACCCCTGCTGGTGTTCTGTATGAGTAGGTCAGGCAGTCCCGTAGCTGAGCTGTTTCCCTTGATGCAGAAAGATCTACTTGGGGTATTCCGTAACGAGTCACCCGTGAGTAAAACACTTGGGGCCTGAGGTGCCACTCCACCGAATTTCCTTTGAAACGCGAGAGAGCATTCGCCCAGTTGTTCTCTCTGCCTGGAACATATCTTGCTGATAAGTATATGCGGAAATGTTGAGCTAGTTTAAATATGTCTTCTGACAATGACACTGACAGAGACTCTGAGCGCGATTTTCCATGCCTTTTTATGCAGGCTACTGTGGTGGAGTTGTTCATATCGAACTTCACTGCTGTCTCCTGCTGAATCTGGGTTCTGAGAAGCCACTCCTTCACTACGAACAGTTCTCTGTAGTTTATGTGAAGCAAGCGTAGCTCCGCTGTCTATCCCCTCCGTATTCGGTGACCCTGATTCGATTGGAATCCCCAATCCACGTCTGATGCGTCTGTGGCCACTACCAAGGACGGAGTTGGGTTTGACCAGGAAACACATTTCTGTAGCATCCCCGGTCAAAGCCACGGTCTTAGAAGGCATAATAGGGTGTGAGGTACTGGATGCTGGGTATCCCTTGGGTACTGTGGGAAGTGTTTGCTCACTTCTATTGTCAGCCTCCCCAGTGCTAGCACAGGTGCGGCAAAGTTTAGGGTACCCAACATCTGCTCGCACTGGCGGCGGGAGAGAGTATTGGAGAAACTGCATCCCCTGAGTAGGCGTAAGGTCCTTGCAGCGTTGTCTGGCGTAAGGGTGAGGGTGGCGTCTAACGTTGACCATTTGATCCCCAACCAGGTTAACGTTTGTGTGGGCTCCATTTTGGATTTGGGGAGGTTTATGAGTCAGCCCATTTTCTCCAAAATCTGGATGGTTGTCTTGACGTTGGCTGCTGTTTGTTCCTTGGAAGAGGAGTACAGAAGCCAGTCGTCGATGTACATTAATGAAGTTACGCTCTTCTCTGCCAGGCGGGTGGCCATCACTCTTGTCAGTTTGAACACCCTCGGTGCTAGGAACAGACCGAACGGAAGCCTGGTGAATTGGTACGTCATTTCTCCCACTTGAAAGGCTAGGAACTTTGTGAAGCGGGGATGAATAGGGACGTGCCAGTAGGCATCTTGTAAATCTATTGATGCCAACCTATCCCCTCGACGTAGTGACGTCCGGGCCTGAGCCACTGTTACCATCTTGAATGGGTTATGTTTGATGAATTTGTTTAGAGCGCTCAGGTCCATCACCAGTCTTGTTTGGTCTGAGTCCTTCTTGGGGACCGTGAAAAATCTTGACAGGAACACCTTTCCTGTCGTTGTTTCTATGACCCCTTTCTCCAGCATCTCTGAAATGTGTGGTACCACTGACTGAGACACTGAGGCTGTCTTGAGAGGAGTTATCAGAGGTGGCCTTGTTATCCAGGGCCAGGATAGTCCCTGGCGAACTACCCTGGTTACCCAACTGCCCTTTGGCCAGGAGGCGGCCCAGCCCGACAGGCAACCCAGCTTTGCACCATCATTGGGGCCTAGGCTTGGAGCGGTTGGGTATCTGTCGGTTCTTGATGTGTTGTTGGTGGTGCTGGAAAGGTGGTCCCATTCTCTGAGGACGAAAAGGCTGCCTTGGGACCTAGTGAGGAGGTTGGTGGTGAGGTCTAGGTTGTGTGGAGGTCGAAGGTTTCCTCGGAACATTTTCTGAGGCTTTGGCCACCGGGATGGTAATATTGATCACTGGTGGCTGTGAGGCCACTATCTTGTCTGTCGCTTTTTGGCTAAATAGTGATGTGGACAAAGGGGCTGCTCTAACTAAGCCTCGAAGGATTGGCCCTGAGAAATCCCTCGCCGCCGCTGTCCTAGCCGCCAACCTCGCCTCTGTGCATGCTCTAGCTGAGGCCTGAATATTGTGGGCCGTCATGTGTGCCAGACCTTCCGCCACTGTAGCAC
>JAXIVD010004757.1:7500-33446 GCA_036785275.1 Cancer borealis | reverse complement strand
AAAATACGCCCCTGGTGTGTGTGTGTGTGTGTGTGTGTGTGTGTGTGTGTGTGTGTGTTTGTGTGTGTGTGTGTGTGTGTGTGTGTGTGTGTTTGTGTGTGTGTGTGTGTGTGTGTGTGTGTGTGTGTGTGTGTGTGTGTGTGTGTGTGTGTGTGTGTGTGTGTGTGTGTGTGTGAAGGAAAAGGAAAGATGTGTTGAGCTAGAAGAGTCAAATCAAATACGATGCCGGTCAATGTGTGTGTGTGTGTGTGTGTGTGTGTGTGTGTGTGTGTGTGTGTGTGTGTGTGTGTGTGTGTGTGTGTGTGTGTGTGTGTGACCTACAAAAGAAGAAGAAGAGGAGTTTGTCACTATCCAGTATACACGTGCGTCCTGCGAGTTAAGTAATATATATTCTTTCAATGTAGTATATATATCCTATGGTAGCGTCTTGGCTAAGTGGACTACGGATCTTCTTATTTCCTCGTCATTAATCCCATATCAATCTTTTATTTTATTTTGTTTATATCTGTCTTACATCTACAAGGCGTTTGTCTCCTTACTGCTCGCCAACGTAATGCAGTATATTTTGAAACACTGACTATCATCTTTTTTTCTTTTTTTTTTTGCTATCATCTGCATCAAGCCATGAGAGGAAAGTATAGTATTACAAATGAAGAGGATATCCGGTCTCAAGTCACATCTAAGCCGAGGGACCACATGGTGCGTGTGTGACAAGAACGTTAGTGATGGATTGATTCCCTGATTGCATTTGGGACGCCACAACAACGAGGTGATAAGGCGCCGCCGATACCGATCCAGATAAAAGTATAAGCTGCCATCTTAACCTCTGCAAAGTTCATCAACGAATTGCTTCTTCTGGTCTTAATATATGTAAATGTTTAGTTTCGCGGTCAGTGGTCAGTGGTTTACTTAGGTCTGCTGCTAATAGCTTCTTGGTAACACTAATCCTACCAATAGTAACTAGATCAACATTTAGGACAAATATTGTGGAAAACACATCAACTGCACATTATATCTGACCAGAATGCACAGGCAGGTAATGCATTGTAAATATAGCCTCTATATGGTAAAGATGATATTATCTCAGCCCACCTCACCTCCCCTCCCTACCCCACTCCTCGCCTTCCCGTCGCCTGAGGCTCCTGATACCCTCAATCCGCTCCCCTTCCTAACTCAATTGAAGCGCATGGCGGAGATGAATCTTTGATTTGATCCGGAACCTTTGCCAAAGGAAATACGATTGTGGAACTAAGACAGAGGTGATGAATACGTGTCTTTTTGGCCTACATTCTCGCGCCACAGATCCTTGCCTGGAGCACCGCCGCGAGGGAAACTATGGCCAAGGGCGGAGAGCACAGGGCAGACTTTCGCAGGTCCGCCGCAGCACCACCGTCGCGGCGGACGGGAACTGTGTTGGTCTATGTAAATGAGAGATTTCCAGTATGGATGTCTTCAGCCGGACGGAAACACAGGATCTCGCCCTTATTGCTTTTTTAATGTGGACTAGGACACACAGCCGTGGGATAAGACCCTCGCGCCGCCAATAGGACAAAGATAAGAAAGAAAATAATACGAACCTCTTTAAATATTAAACTTCGAACTGAGCTTTTCCAGCTTGGCAGCAAAAGACTGAATTATTGTCTCCCAAAACCCTCAAGACAAAAATTTTATGTTTACTTTCGCCGGTTATGGGAAATGGCGATTATCCAGTCCGTGGCCCAACACTGCATCGCATCGCGCGCCACAAGAACCAAATAGTAGCTATCATAATACATTTTACTATGATATTATAGTCATGATAAAAGTTTTGGTATAAAAAAAATGTAACTCACAGTAACGCTTCGAGGAGTATAAGCACCAAATTGGTCATATACATATATATGTGTGTGTGTGTGTGTGTGTGTGTGTGTGTGTGTGTGTGTGTGTGTGTGTGTGTGTATATATATATATATATATATATATATATATATATATATATATATATATATATATATATATATATATAAACACACACACACACACACACACACACACACACACACACACACACACACACACACACACACACACACAACCATAGCTACATATGCAAAATATACAAAACAGCCGAGAGCCTTCCTCAGTAGAGATAAACAACTCTTAATGGGGTTTTCAGCTCATAACGAGTTGTACCTATTTGGTGTAATGTTATTGTCTGTTTGGAAGTTAAAAAAAAATAAAACTGAAGTACTGTATGCGATAAAATTATATAACCAAGAAGAGCATAAATAGATGTTAACAATGTCATGCAAATTAACATATATACAACTACCACACACTGAGCATCATAACATAATGTGCTTTAATTTGAACCTCGTACCTTGTTATAAGACAGATGCATCCTTATCCTCCTTTGAACCAGGGGTGAGAGTAAGATTAGATTCTTGCAGGTACTATCTCTTCTCGGTATGGCGTAGGGCGTATCACTGCGTACCGGCTTACTTTTACCCAAGGATCTTTTAAGATATGATCCTTGCTTTTACCCCTGTCCCTAACTTCACTGTATATAGACAAGTTTCCTATATCCTCTTCCTCCAAATAACCTGCTTTTCCTCTTCTTCTTCTTGTGCTTTGCTTACATCGGTTTTGTAGACATTGTTGAGTTATTTATTTGTTATTATCAATGTTTGTTATATATATATATATATATATATATATATATATATATATATATATATATATATATATATATATATATATATATATATATACTATATATATATATATTTTTTTTTTTGTTAATTAATTTGAAGTCTTTTGTGATAAATGATTTTTATATTATTGTTTTATTCATTAATTTATGTATATTTTTGTTTATTTTCATATCGTCTTTTCGTACGTTTTGTTGACATTGTCATACGTTGGAAATGTTTATTATTATTATTATTATCATTATTATGATCATTATTATTATTATTATTATTATAAATATTATTAAGATTTTTATTATTATTATTCAAAAGCGTATCCCTGCGTATCGGCTGTATATCTCTTCCCGGTATGGCGTACCACTGCGTATCGGCTTACTTTCACCCCTACTTTGAACCCCTTGTCTGTTTTTGCATCCTCATCCTCCTGAAATAAAATTGGAAAAAATAATAATACAAGAAGGATTGGACTCCTATATTGCATAAGAACGTAAGAATATGAGGAAGCTACTAATGGCCCGGAGGCCTACAAATGGTAGTTCCTGCTACTCTAATATTCCTTATAACTACTTTTTTTCCGGAAGTAGAACACATGTGCGCGTGCATGCCGTACAAATAACGGATGACAACGCGGTAAGATTGCCGTATGTGTAACCACTTCAAATTTCAAAAGGTTCAGTCTCCTCTCATAACTTAAATTACGAGTCCCCGCTATTATTTTGGTCATCCTTCTCTGCACTGGCTCTAACAATCCTATAGCCATTGTATAATACGGGGACCAAAACTACTGCATAGTCGAGGTGATGTCTGACTAACGCCAAATACAACTTCCGAATATCCTCACCACTTCTACTTTTAATACTCCTAGCAATAAATCCTAACACTATTAGCCCGATTTCTAGCCTCAATACATTGTTTTCTGGGACGGAGGGCTCATTATCACCATAGGTGTATATGGTTAGACTTCTTATGCCAATGATCAAATCAGCTAAAATTAGGGCATTATGCGTAAAAATATCGATTAATATCCCCATAAAAAGACCTTATATATATATATATATATATATATATATATATATATATATATATATATATATATATATATATATATATATATATATATATATATCGTGCTTAAACATGGAAGAAGAAAAATGTTGGTAAGTTTCGATTTATATACAATTCGGCTCGTTGTTACTCAATATATAAATGATATTAACAAAAATATAAATAAATAGGATAAAAAATACAAAAAAAAATCAAGTAATTATTATCATCCCATTAAGTCAAGTTAGGAATGCATATCAATATATAGAAGAAAATAATACCCATATAAAAGCCAATGTATTATGACTTATGACATCAACCTAAAGAAAAACAGAACAAAGCATATAAAAAAAACATGAAGTCATTATCTCACTTCCAAGTTAGGAATAAATAACAAAATATATAAGAAAATAATGTCTTTAGAGGAGCCGAAGTGAGGAGAGGGAAGGAAGATTTCTATGTCAGTGTCCAATACTTCTGTTCCTGTAATTGTAACATCCCTTAATTAAGCTCCAGAGGTGATGGTAAGCATTTTTACGTGTTACACTATATCCTGGTGGGTGAAATAAGGTTTATAAATTATTGAATGTATGTTAGATTCTGTAGATGTAAGGAAAATTAGGGTGTGTCACTTATAGAATTATTGCATTTGATCTTTTGTATTTATTTCGAGTGTGTATTAGTATGTGTGTTTGTGTGTGTGTGACTGTGTGTCTATCTATCTGTTAGTCTGTCTTTCCTTATGTCAGGGAACCTAAACAACAATGAGGATAATATACATTAATACATTCTTCTAATTCATTATAGATTAACCTCACTCCTTTATTTTATGGTGAATCTATTTGTAATTATTTCTTGTACGGGGTAATTTTATTGTCCTTATTATGTGTATTTTTCAAGATGGCTTTCATTAAAAATGTATCAATAATCTTTTTCTAATAGTTATCAAAATGGTTTATTAATGTTTTTTTTGGGGGGAGGTTTGTTTGTGTTTCAGGCAAATATTGGTTTAATTAATATATGTATAATTTTTTTAACATATATTTCACTCTAGCATGTGCAGTCTCCTAATTGCCACGTACAGTCATCTAATTGCCACGTACTATCACTTAGCTATAACAGTTAAAGACATTTCCATATATAATTTAATGCCTCATATCAAATGTTCTTGTTGTTAAGTGTTGTGTTGTTTTTGTGTAACTTGGTGGTGTTGTTAGGTTCCATTTGTTAAACAGTCAAGTTAGGTGGTGTAGTGTATGTATAGTTTAGTTAGTGTTGTTTCATCTAGTCCAGATTGTTAAGTGTTGTGTTGGAGTAACCTTTTCATTTATAATATTTCATTGAACTTTAGGGTTACTATTTGTATGTGTGTATATATATATATATATATATATATATATATATATATATATATATATATATATATATATATATATATATATATATATATATATATAATAGAAAAGGAGAAAGAAAAAATTATTACACTTTTTTCAGCCACCCTTGTTACAGTGAAATTTCTTTTTGATGAGCAGCAAACATCAAAAATGGAGGATGAAGAGTCTGTGTCAGTAAAATGGGACCATCACCAGCCAGTCCTGCTGCAGGCTATCAAGGAAATATACACAAAGGTTAGTTTTAAGTATAAGTTTTAGTTTTAACTCACACCAAAGTGGTTTTATGTATTCATGCATCATATCTTGAAAATGTATTTCCCGTCATGGTGTTTGATGATGTTATGGTTACATTCATAGTGTATCTTAATATAATACACTGGAGTCTCATTATCTATGTAATGGATGCAACAACACATACAGTCTGCCCCAATAAATTTTATGTGAACTGCCTTCCTTCCTTCTTGTGGACACACATGGACAGACTTTAAGTATAGCAGTAACATTTCAACCACTATTGTAAATAACAACTATGTAATCGATACCTGTGTAACATTTGATCTCTTTATATTTCTCAGTTTGTAACACTTAAAAGACTTTTTTTAAGTTAATACTTGTAAGAAAAAATGTCTGTAAAACTGATTATTATGAGAAAAAAATGTTCTTGTTGCAGGGAATCTATGCAGATGTAAGACTTGAATGTGAAGGCCATGAACACTGGGTGCACAAGTTTATTTTATCAGCCTGTAGTGAATACTTTCAAGAGATTTTGGCTGATGTACCCCACCGAGGCTCCATTACTGTTGCTGCTTATGTACAACACAAACAGCTTATGTCTCTCCTTGATTTCATGTATCTAGGAGAGGTTATTGTCCCTCAAGAGGAGTTGGCTGAGCTGGTAAATGCCGCTGAAGTTCTAATGGTGAGAGGCTTTGCCATACCTTGTGAAGAACTCAATGATAATGAAAACAATGGACAGTATCCGCAAGGCAAAGAAATTTTCAGATTTACTGAAAACTACTCCAATGCTTTACCTGAAAGTAATATTGAAAACAGTATTAATAAAGAAGGAAATGGTAACTACACGTATGGACCAAAGGTTAATACAAAAAGAAAGAGAGCTGGTGTAGATGGACAAACAAGATTAAACAATAAAGAAAAGAAATATGATAACCAACAACCTTTTCACAACCATCAAGAAATGATAAACACGTCTATTAAGGAGGAGCCGCTGGATCAAGATGGATCAGCCCGGCTAGACATGCAAGGTACACCCAATGGATACATGATGGACAAAGGTGCTGCTGCTGCTTCAGGTGGTGATCTAGGAAGAAATAAACCATTACCTAACATGCAGGCAGACGGAACTCCAAATGCAAATTGTGGAACGTCAAATGATATAAGCAACTTGCTGAATGTTCTCATTGACAGCAACCCTGAGGAAGTAAATGTAAGTGGATGATTGCCTATGTAGTACTTAAAGAATGGAAATTATTTAATATTTTGTGCTGACTTCCATATTATTTAGTGTATTAAAAGTATCTTTAATAAATTAGACTTATGACCAGAATCAAGAATGACACATGCAACTAAAACCCTATGCAATAAAATGTTGTTGGATTAATAACAGTTATATTAGAAATCTTGTTGACCATTACAGGGCCGCCTGAGACCAGCTGGTTACCCAAAGACTGAGGAGTCCACTGAATCATGCCAGAGTGTACAGTCAGGAGCAGACACTGGGTTTGTGTGTCCACAGTGTAGAAAGGTGTTCCATTGGCGAAGCAACCTCACCAAGCACATGAGAACACACACCGGAGAAAAGCCGTACAGTTGTAATATTTGTCCTTATAAAACCAGCTATAGTGAAGCTCTCAAGAGGCACATAAGAATACACACAGGAGAAAAGCCGTATAAATGTGAAAAATGTGATTATAGAAGTAAAGATTATGGTTCACTGAAACAACATTTAAAGAAACATTCCCAGGATGTGAATGAAGTATCGTAATATTTTGGTGTAATCAGATGTAACTTACACACATTATTGAAGAAATTAGGTACAAATGATGACACAGTTGTGCTTGCTACACTTTTTTGATAATAATGAAAAGAGGTTAGTGACATTTGTAAGATGGAAATGTATTATTATGTTATTTTTAGGAACATGAAATAGTTTATTATAGTACAATATATATAAACGTTTAAAACCTGTGTGATGAAACTACGTACGGACTTATTTGCAATGAGTGAAAATTTACACTGAGGAAGTCAAAATGTCCTGCTGGGAATGTGAAGCTTTCTGTTTTACAAAATTACTTCAATTGTCAAAGTTCATCCCTTCTCATATATTAGCTGAAATCCATTTAGACTCCTTATCTTCATGCTATCATTCATGTTTTAAAAAGTCAAACTAAAAAGAAACACTCCTAAATTTGTTATAGTATTCCTGTATAAAATATCACGTCTATTGATCAGTTAAGTATCACAACCAGAAGTGACAAACCAATACCTCTAAAATTTTGGTACAGATATGATCCCTGCACAGATATCTCATGGCATTAATTTCAACTGGAGCATGCATCATGTTAACATTTATCATTGATTCTTATTGCAGTTACCTCAGGCTGCAATTTCCTTCACAGCAGACTCCTATACTGCTTCCTCCCTCCCTCTGCCGCAGACACATTTATCTGTGGCATCAGTTCTTCCCTTAGCAAGCATCACCAGCTTTACCTGTATTCAAAATTATATGAGTCAGGTCAGTCATCCCTGTATATAAGACTAATCGTCAGAGTATGCAGCTTGTAGGGTTGAGAATGAATGCACTGCTGTTGATTTGGCTGTAGCTCTTAGATCAGTGGCTCCCAATCTTTTCTTTGGCACCCTGACCAAAATTATACTATATCTTTATCCTCCATTACATGTAATTGCTATATGTTTGATTAGTAGTGTTATGTAATGATTAATATAATGATTCCAGGAGCTATAGGATAAAAAGAAGACAACACTAAAATGTTTTCTATATGTTGGTATGGAATTTGTAACTTCAAACTATTCATTTTCAAATTGCTTTATGGAACTCCCTCAGATTAGGAATTCCTACTAAAGACAGTCAGTGGTACTCAAGCATATCCCATCATCATTATTTATTTTGAGTCATTTTCAATAGTACTGTTCTTTGAATTCATGGTTATTCAACTTTTTTCAGTATTTTCCTTGTTAGCATCGGTTATATATCTCAAACTGATAAGGTAATTTCTTCTGGAAAGTGGCAATTCTGTTATTTTATTTGAACTCAGAGGGTAATTTTGGTATAATTAAATGGTGTTTTACAGCCTCTGTTTATGACATTTATATAAAAAAAGGGAATAGTGCAATAATTGTTGTGTTGTATCATCAGTAGGAAGTGACATTACCGCTGCTGCTGACTCATATCCTTCTTAATGTAAAGCCATGATGAGTTGTTATTCATGGACTTAAATCATATTATTTGGGGGTCGGGTGGCTCTGTGGTTGTGGTTCAGTGCTCGGCTCGTGACCTAAAGGTTGTGAGTTTGATCCTGGCTCACGGCTGCTACTTGGTGAGAGGGGCAGCGCTCTCTCGTTAACCCTAGCAGAACTATATGGTGTATAGCTACCTAGTTTGGGGGTAATTATTTAATAACTTTTATTCATATTCTTTCATCACAAATTCCATCAGAGTTAATAATGTTCCTTAGTCACCCCACTAATTGAAGAATTGAGTATAGATAATATTATCAATACTTAGGATCTCATGGGGTTAGATTTTAAAAGCTATGTATGATCGCCTGTTATTTTAAGTAATTGCAATACATATATTTATGTTACTGCTGCAAAGCATTCATTGCAAGAGTTTAGATATGTTGTAGTAAGCTTTGTTTTAGACATTCATAGATTATGCATGCAAAGACTTGTACAATGGCCCTGGGCATGTATGACTTAAAATCAGATATTATATATGAGTAAGAAGATTTATCTATCAATATACCCGGCAAATACTGTGCTCCTTTAAATGGTGGTAGCCAAGGCCAGAATACTGTGTAGAAAATGGAATATCTAATCAATAGTGATACTCATGTCACATACATTTAAAAGAATTCATCAACTTTTAGAAACTTATTAAGCTACAATGGGATATAAGATTAAATCAATGTTTTCAATATAGAAACTCCCTTCTTGAAAATTTACAGATCCCGGCCACAAATGATAGAAGCATTTATTGATCAGTCACTTGTTCAAGCCAGATTCAAGCAAGCCTTGTGTTTTTTACTAAAATTCTTTAAATGTTAGCTTGAGTGAGGCTTCAACCAAAGCAAGCCACACTGGGCCCAGGCTTTCACTCCACTTTTGCATTCTTAGTTTTTCTTTATCAGAGTCTGCTGTTCAAAACTGTACCTTGGATGCCAATATGAGTTTTCAAAGTGACCCACCCAAATCACACTTAACTGAGGCTCAAGACAAGTGAATAAATCAAATACACTTACAGAAAGGCAAGATAAGTTCATGATAGAAAAAAGTCAAGTTGATCATAGAGTAGTGAAGGGCAGACCAGGGTCATGATGGCAGAAGACAACATAATTTCATAGACACGGATAAAGTGACATAGTATGGTTGCATACATCAAGCTAGTCATTATGTGTGGTGTGTCTATCATTTAGTGTACATATTCTTGAGTGTATGTGTATGTCTGCAATGGATGAGTATATGTATGCACACCTTGGCATGGTTACACTCTTTAGGGGGATGTCAGCCGGGTATATAGACATTGATTCTTGAAGCACTAAGTGTTTCATATTAACAGAAATGCAAGGACTGTATTATTTTTCTATTTTACAGTATAGTAAGTTGGAACTGATAGATAATTAAAACTTGAATCTAGGTGGAATATTAGATGTTCCACTTATGTTTATCGCGAAGAGAACTGGATATGACCATCAAGGTTCTTAATAAGCCTTCAAATACATCATAAACAAGTTGCATAAATAAACCCTTGCTGCCACCATGATGAGTCTCCCTGAATTCATCCTCTACTACATTATAAACACCAAATAATTATTGTCATTATACCCTCAGACGACTCAAGCTTAGCCTTCACATTCACTATAAAACAGATTCACTGCCCAGTTGACCAAGCTATCATTGCCACTTTATACACTGACATCTCAGCCACAACATTCCCACAGACATCATTCTGACACCAGTTAAATGTGTACAAAGTCAGTCAGTCCAAGCCTCCGGACAGCCAAGAACCTTAATAAGCTGCCACTGCCTGTTCTTTCACCTCTCCTTCAACGTGTCATGCTGTTTCATGCTGCTTCGCTTTCCACATTCCCTCAGTTCATTGAAATGCTCTTTAGTTTGTGAATGAGCCCAAGTTACTAAAAGCATATGTTAGACTCTCCCAGCTTGCCTCTTTACTCTCCTGGAATGCCACCACTCCCTGCCTACTTATACACGTTTTTTTATATAATCTACGAGACTCCTGCCTGTAATGGTTTATGAAAGCATTACATATATGGATTACATATTAACATATTCACTGTTGACATATCAGATAAGCTAATATACAAATACTACATAATGTGCATGTGTCGATCTGGTATTTTGGGCCAGCGTGTCTATCCAAGGCACCGGGATAACCAAAACTTAAGTGAAGCCGGTTGTATGCTTAGAAGGAAATTTTATTTTTAGAAGTATTCATAATGAATTTGCATGTAAGTCAAAAAAGATTTTCACCTACATATATGTATACAGTATATACATGTTTAGAATATCACTATAACTATATTTTACTGTATACTACATTTTGAGTTTTTTTGATTTGTTATGAATAAAAAATTATGTGATTTTAAGAGAAAATTAATAAAGGTGATTATTAATAATTCATAAAACATTGTTAATTTGTTGCATTATTTATCATAGAGAATAATGCCAGGTAGTCCAATGATCATTACAGTGACTACCATCCAATGGTATAAACCAACGCTTCCTCAACTTTATAACTGAATGTCTTATTACTCCAGCGGTATCTTTCTTTCCATTCTTTTCTCTATTTGCAAAATACAAAAAATTTAATTAATAAAAAATATGAGTTCCCACACTACTACATTTATAAGGGTGAGATCCATATTAGTGAAGGTAGGGAAGTGCCTTTATAGTGCCATTATCTAGTTATCAATTAAGAGGACAGACAAGCTTTTGTTTTAGTGGCATCCGTTTGAAGCTTCACCTCACACTCACTCGTTATTTTCTGATCTGTTAGCTAGTGGAATGAATGTTTCTACAAAATTCATAGTTTTAGCAATATAGTTCTAGTCCTATATTCCCATCAGTGTTAGAATACAGTTTTGAGTGATGCTTGACCAACCCTCTGTTGCTGCATTCAAGTGCCTCAATTGTTGGAAATTTGGTTT
Organism: Cancer borealis; assembly: GCA_036785275.1. Taxonomy (NCBI): domain Eukaryota; kingdom Metazoa; phylum Arthropoda; class Malacostraca; order Decapoda; family Cancridae; genus Cancer; species Cancer borealis. The sequence goes on along the minus strand of JAXIVD010004757.1, from coordinate 21,884 downwards.
AAATACTTTATTAGTAGTCAAAATCATTTCCTTAGTTGGATTCTCCTGCATTCAATTTTTTTTGCTATATGTATATATATATATTTTTTTTTTTCTTATGTTCCTCAGTTGGAGTCTGCTGTGTTTACTACTTTTGTATGCCACTTTTGTACATTGTGTTTATTGGTGGTACTGAACTAGAAGTCACAGCGACAATGTTTGCCTAACACTAGAAACAAATGAGTGATATTTTGTATTCATTGATACTTTCTTAATTCAAGGCATAACGCCATGATGTAGTAGAACCCGCTGTACTATTAATGTAAGGCTTCTTTTTGGTGTGCCTTTGAAGTACATTTTAGCCACAAGTTCCACCACCATTATAAAATTGTAACACCCAAATACTTTCTAGATTCTGCTTCAGGTACAATTGTCATACACAACAGTTTGTATTAGACCGAGCATGTCTTAACATCCCAGCGGCTGGAGCTAAGTGAGAGCGAGACCTTTACATAGATTGTTACGTGAGCTCATACGATGACACTGAAATACATTGCTAACATTCAACCTGCTCAAGAGAAGAAAAATTGTTTCAAAATATGGGATATGTTTAATTTCCACCAATTCAAAAAGCTTGTTACTGCATTTATACAAGTGGCTGGTCTGACCTCTAAATTAATAAACTTTGTGCAGCTAAACCATCCATCTTTCTTTTGGTCAGACACAAGAATAGGCGGTGGGAGTCTCCTCTCCCGCCATCTATTCTTGTTACCTGGATCTGACCAAAGAGGTTTAACTGCATGAAAGGTCAGACCAGAAGGATTGTCAACAGCTAAGTAGAACGGAGCTAAAACAAGGGAAATAATCACAGGCTGGGATTTGGGGTGACACACGATGGTATTCTAATAAAGTAGCAGAATGGGCCAGTGAGTTGACACATTCATTACCGTTAATAGCAGCATGGCTCAGAATCCAGCAGAAACAGACTTTTTACAGGCAACTCCTGGATTTTACGAACTTAAAGAGGGAGAGAGAATTTTTAGAATCTGAAAATAGCACATTTAGTATTGGCGTTCATGATGTTGTCAAAGGTTGTGAAAATAATAACATGACTGAATAATATATTCATTATTCATCCCATGTCTAGTCAAAGCTTATAAAATTACCTACACTCTGTTGATAGTTTCTTGGTATCTGTAAAACTGAGATATAATATTTTGAGTTGTAAGATTTAGCTGAGGAGCACTCTGTATCAGCTTCTAGTAAGCCGCTTACATTGGTGCTTGATAAATTGATTGATAAGTTTAGTATTGCCTATTTACAAGAAATATAGATACATGGACTATAGAACCTGTGAAAGTGGTACTGCAGGGAAATATGCAAAAGATAAAAAGAAAATTTCCTTAAGATATAGCATTTGAAATGCCACATTTCTTCTTTTCACCCATGTACATAAACTTAAGAAAGATCTAAGTTTCTGATTTTTTGTTCACTATCACGTCAGAGAACTAAGCTGCTTCACTTCACTTTCCTCTAGTTACTAGTATGTGCACAGCAATGTTTCAAATGTTAAAAGTTGCAGTCAAGTTAATCTTGGAAAGTGTAAGTCCTATAACATTTATGCAGTAGAAGAGTGTATATAAGTTTATCTATTAATTAAGAAAAATTTTAGCAATTTAGATATCCATATAATTTACAAATGACCTGATAAAAGTACTTTTTACTGGTCGTTAGATTTATGGTAGTTGCCAGATTAATAAAATGTTACATAGAAGTATATTTTGTTTTCATTCAGCAATTAAATTGTTTCCTTGTAAAGGAACCAGGCCTCGTCATGATAGAACTATCCCCGAAATACCATTTCCATGCATAATGTGACTAAATTCTACCATAATTCTACCTATACTATCTCGGACAAAATTCCAAAGACAATTTGAACAATATGAACCAGACTTATTCTTGGAAAATAAAATACATATTTGATAGTATAGTAAAATTCAAACTCTTCAACGAGAATTCTACTAGATCAACACCTACTCAAATTGTGCGTTTTCACTTTGTACTTTTCCATCAAATTATCTTCCTAACTCCCTACCATTATAAGCTTCCCCTTCATGGTGTGGAAGGATCTTGGGTAATAGAGGTTCTGGCCCGATTCTGAGACAGAGAACTTTAAGGCCAGGAGTAGATAAGCTACTCTGTGTCCGCCATTCTGTGGCGTGCTTAAGCGTCCGTGTCCTGACTGAGCCATGCCACAGAGTCGCCCATGTGTATGGGCAGAGCCACGCCACTGGGCCACGTGGTCTCAGTTCCAGTATCAGCATAAACTCTGAGGACAAAGCAGTTGTATTACTGCTTTTTCGGCACCATCATCATTGTATTGAAAGACAGAAAGCAATATGGATGCACCCATTAACTTCATCGAGGCAGACTCATGGACAATTTTACACCATTATGGGTGATTTGAGAGCAGAAAGTGCAAAATTCTTCAACTACTTCAGGATGTCTGAAGAAAGTTTTAATGAGCTTCTTAGCTTACTTGGTACAAACATCTCTCATGCCTTGACTTTTGATACTGTCAAACCTCGGTTTTTTTGTATGCCCCAGTTTTCATACGATTCGGATTTAGACAACTTTTTGCGTCAAAATTTTGTCCCAATTTTTGTACATCTGCTTGGATTTCGTACAGTTAAAAATGGTCTCTACCAAACTCTTCCGCTTGCCTGCATGACTCAGCCACGTGTCCATCGCTCAGCTGCAGGCGCTTGTGTGTGTGGATCACCGACACAAAACCACGCCATGCTGTGGCGGGGATCAGTGACAGCCCACCACAGTCCAGCGCCACACACGGTCGTGTGTGCGGCTTCGCCTCTAAACAATGGAAACCTATGGGTAGCCACATCCCGCCTCACACTGACGTGGCGTCAGTGTGCGCCATGGCGCCACAGAATTGTTTATCTGCTCCCAGCCTTAGTCTCTTCTACATCCTCAGAATTGTCTCTGCTCCAACCAATTTTTGCTTGATCTTTTACTTTCTTTTTTACCTTTATTTCCCCTTGTTTTATCGGCCCTTCATAGTTTACCTCCCACAATCCCTTTTTTTTCCTACAGTGTGAGAGCTGGACTAAAAGGCAGCTTTGAGTTATATCCCCCATTTTCAAACAGGCTCAGGCACCGGGTGGCTCTGTGGTACAGTGCTTGGCTCCTGACCTGTAGGTTGGGAGTTTGAGCCTGGCTCACTACAGTGAGCCAGGCTCGAACTCCCAACCTACAGGTGAAGTGCTACTTCTCTCAACTAAAAACTGAAGTAATGAGTGTAAAAATTAGTGAAGTTCATGGAAAACAACAAATAAACAATGATACATATTATGTTCCCTCAAGAACACTTTTGTGGTGTAGATGAGTTTGAATCATTAACTGGTAACTGGTACTCTGAATAACCTGGAACACATGCTAAGGAGTATTAATATGATGGCCCTGGTGGCAAAAAATGGAAATAGTGAGTAAAAAGTTTTGGTGAAACAAATTGTTACAACTGACAATGAACATCTTGACACATAAATAAAAGAAAAAACAAGACATTGGGGATAAGCCACCAATGTTGGAGATGCAGTCACAACTTGCAACTGTTGTTGCACTTTGGGAAAGGTCACTGATCTAGTGACATACTGAAAAACAGAGATGTCAATAGAATTTGGCAGTAGCAAACAGTTAGGCTACGAAGGTCATTTTAAGTCAAACTATGTATTTTTCAGAATGAAAACAAATTACGGTTTAATGAAAAAAAGTAGTATATTTTCAGATTACTTATTAATATGGTCTTATCAAATTAGCAAAATGCTTACTGCTTCCAAAGTGTTTTTTTGGGGTTGCCATCTGGAAAGAAGATTTAGGCCGTTGAGAAAGAAAGTCTGTGGATTTCCATGGGTTTATTCCTTCGTGGTTACACCTGTGCAAGCTTCTGATCACTCGTCAACTCCAACTTGATCTCACTAACCGAGTTTTAAGAATCAGAAATCATGATAGATTTCTTTTAATTCCAATTCCTGAAAAATGCTCAATTCTTTCAATTTTGATATTGATTCCGATAAATTATCCCATCATATATATAAACAATTGCCAGGTCTGTGAATAGCATCTTATTTAGGGCAACTGAATGTTTGCAAAATGTAGCACCATTCCCTACGGAAATAACTAATATACTTTTCATTCATATATTGTTTATGTTATTCTGTAACTTGTTGCAATTCTTGTGGTTTCTTATCTTCCTCAGTAACTTTACATCATCTGCAAATTTACTGACGTAACTGTTTACTCATTCTACCATGTCATTCATATATACTAAAAAACATTATTGGTGTCAAAACTGATCCATGATACTCCACTTTTCAAAATGTATGTATATGTGTGTGTGCGTGTGTGTATACAAAATAGTACAGAATATTTGCACACACCTCAATTTTCCTGCATATTTTCACAAACCTCTGTTTCACTTTGAACATTGCTTTCTCCATTTTCATCATTCAAGTCAGTCATGGTGGAATTTTGAGCGGACTCTTTTTCCTTTATATTTACTGTATCTAAATTTCTCTGCTCAGCAAATTTATTTTTTTCATACTTAGAAGTGTCAGCACCGAGCAGTCTGAGATAATGGATGCGGTCATTCTTAGCAACATAAGCCCTTACAGACTTATTACCTTTCCATCCCACCAACTTGATTTTCATCCCGTCATCATGATACAAGAATGCAATGGCTCCTGTGCCTGCAAAGAAAAGGAAGATCCTGGTCATCTAAGGCAAGTATTATAATTTATCACTTGAAATGCTGTACATTACACTCATACCGGACCAAAGGGGGGAACAACAGTCTGATAATGCCATTGTCCGTAGTTACCGACACTATGTATGTATTGGCTAATATAAAAAATTACAATACCAAAAAAAGAATTATAACATACATTTAAACAAGCACACTATCCAATCTGACAGTGTAAAATACCTGTACAATGTAAATACACTATAATATACCTGTACACTGTAAATATACATTATAATATACCTGTACATTGTAATTGTACACTATAATATATCTGTATACTGTAAATATACACTATTCTATACCCATATACTGTAAATATACACTATAATACAGTAATTCCATGGAGTAATAAGGTACACGTGTGATTATATTCATGTAAACAAAGTGAGTCGGCTACTGCAGATTTTGTCCGTTGATTCCAACATCCGTTAAAGGGAAGTCCATAAAACCAAGGTATGAGTGTATTGTCACATCATTTCAAGACAAGAGAAAAAAATATTAATAGATTTATGGACGATTTGTTGATGAACAACCTGGAAGAAACATAGAAAAGATCTAATTTTGAGAAAAGGAGAAACTGGAAATTTGAGGAGAAACAAGAAAAAATTAATAAAAGGAATTTGTTTAAAAAAAAAAAAAAATTGGAATAGACTGAAAGAAGAGATAATAATGGCAAAAAACATACATCAACTGAAGGAAAAACTGGACAGTACGAATGTAACTCAGGTCCTGTATATTACAACTAGGTAAATGCACACATATTTACACTCCTCTCACTCAGCCCCTTGGCAATTAAGTAAAAAATAATTGAAGTAAAAATTCAACAAAGCTCGATTCAACAGTATTTATGCTTTTTTATATGAATTTAGTAGAGATGTGTCTCGTACAATAAAATATTGCGACACACAAATAGTGAAAACCATTGTCATAGTAAACCAAAGGAAATCAACTCACAGAAGTTTGTACATTGTTCTTGTGTTTTGGGATCCAGTGTTACAATTTCTGGCGGCATTTCCATGTCATCATTCTGCAGCATTATGACCAAATCATTTTTAGTCACATTGAGTTTGCGATTGTCGATTAACGGTAACAGTACTCTTGAACCCTGGAATGTAAAAAAAATAAAAATAAATAAATAATAAAAATAAAACACATCAAGAACCACATGCAAACACATAAGCATGCACACACACACACACACACACACACACACACACACACACACACACACATGCACAAGGGCTGTATCTTAACAAATGGGTTTAACCAGAAAAGTGAAGTAGCAAGACTGCCACAAATAATTGATATCCACTAAGTATTGGGATAAAAGGTTGGCAACAGTAGGCGTCCTTCTTAGATGGGGTATCGCTCTCTCTCTGGCAGCTAATTCTATATGGAAATGAAACCCAAACATTGGATATCAACCTTAGAAATGATTGGCCAACAACTTACATCTTGAGCTAATCTGAAGTCACACGGAGATCCTTTGTTGTCACTCCTCACCAACACTTTCACTCCAGTGTTGATGATCTGAAAAATAACCACATGAAAATGATTTCCTTACATCATTTGTAATTAATTTTGTCCTTAAGTTATAGTCAGCTCTGTAGTGGTAGCTGCAAGAATACCATACTACCACTGTATTTCCTACAGGCTGTAAAAGATGACCATTAGGGAAGGAGCAAGGGGTCTGGGAAGCCCCTCCTCTGTATTCTCTCCTATGGATAGACAAGGCACATAGGGGGAGAGAGAATAATGTCTCCACAAACCCTAATCATCTCGTCTTAGCTACACACATTTAAGTAAGATATAATTCAGGTATATATATGTACAGTCATTATATTTTACCTTAATGTGATCCTGGTTTTGAGCAACAACATCTTTGATACATTTGTTGGTGTAGTAAATGTTCCTTTTCTTTCCATCCTTGGTCCGGGTGAGGAAAAGGCCAGAATCTACACCCTCACTCATCCCATAGAAGTCATTAATTCCTGGCCACACCACTTCATCCTTTTCAAAATAATAGTAGGGTTCCTCTCTGAAGCCTTGGCGACGCTTCTTTTTAGGGGGCTGAAAAATTAATCCATAGGCATAATACATTAATTTATTAGAGCAAAATATTATGATTTTATTCTAATATACCTACAATGTAAGAACTGCAGAGGTTACTCAATATTTGTAGATCAGAAAACATTCTGTAAACTACAATAAAATGCTTTTTCATGATATTGAAATGTAATTACTATGTATCTACATTATCTGACTGATATAAGTTGGAAATTACAATTGATTTCAGGTATAAAAAGTGTAGAGAGAGATTAAACAGACAGATCTATTCATCTCACTTATAAATAGAAATACTTACTTGTCTGGTCCTTTGAGTTGCAGTGTCAGACAAGGTTGGGTTTTCCTCTTGGTTGGTTTCCTTGTAAATCTTTTCACCAGGAAGTGGCTTCGTCTTCTCCAACACTGCTACAAAGAATCCTCCAGTATCCTGGTGGTGTGGCAATATTCTAATGCTGCAAAATAAAGAAATTCACATCTATCTATCTATCTATCTATATATATATAAATATAATATATATATATATATATATATATATATATATATATATATATATATATATATATATATATATACCAGGCTATTATCTCCCAAAAGATGGGTAGCCAAAATAATACAAGCATACACAAATCTATGCACATATACACACACCCTCCTCCCACTTTGCGCCAATCAAGGAGGGAGTTAGTGCATAGGGAAAGGTGGAGGCTCTTCCGCCACAGCCATCCCCTTACTGGACGTTGCCAGAAGGAACAAGGAATCATAAACTATACACAGATTAGCAAGGTTAGGAATGACTCGTCTGTATTTAAGAAATTATCTATCTATCTATATGTATATCCAGCTCACATATATACTGTATATACACGCCATTTGGAGTTTGTAGAATACACGACAAGGTTTCTGTATATATGTCATCCAGAGTATGAGGCTTAATACAGAAAGTCAATGCCCTTATATAGGTGAGCTTCAGTTATATACAGAAGACAGACTTAATATCCTTTAAATGAGTCATAAGTTCACACTAGTGTTGTGCCTCTTGGTTTTTGGCGGGAACCTAACACTCAGCTTATCATAAAATATATTTATGCACAAGTGTACAAATTTTGAAGCCCAATTTAATCTGAGGAGATAGAGATAAGAAAGAGGTCATTATAGATTCAAACACTTGAAAATCATAGTGATAAAAATAATTAAACGAATATTATTAAGTCATATATGAGACTTGAAACACTGCAAATAATAAGTTGAAAAAATTGTAGAGGTAGTCCTTCTATAAATCAGTAGCTTTCACAAAATTTAAGTTTGGGACATTCCTAGTGTCCCCAAATTGAGGACCAAGAGACAAGGTTGGAACTACCCTTACTTAACATACTGTAACTGTAATTAAAAACAAAACAAATACACATTACATACCATCTCTTAAGATTTAACTTTTCTTTGTTTTCCATTGAGGGTGCAAAGAGGTGCTTATTAAACAGATTTGTGTTCTTCAAAGGTATGTCAGAAACAGACTTGATAGCCTCCATCTCCCGATTCATAAGGAGCCAATCTTCCAAGCCAGGCATGAACTAGGAAATGCAAAGTATTCAAAAACTGAACTATCTTGGAAGTAACATTAAGAAAAACATACTTTATCTCTTATATGAGTTTGAAAGGCAAAATATTCAAAAACTAAACAATCTTGGAAGTAACATAAGAAAAAAAGCATACTTTAATTATATATGAGTTTGAAAGCAGTTATAGTTTGCCCCTTTTAAAGAGGGATATAAGCCAGGTATATAGATAGATGGATAAATTGCTGCAGTGTGCATGTCATTTATCTACTTTGAAATCCTTGTTGATAATGCTTTCATAAACTGAAATATAATAAGTCTACTGTATTAAATATCAACATTGTTTCTCAAAATATGTATTGAATTTCTACATAGTTAACAACAGAATAATAATAATCAGGTGATCAAAATATTGCTCTAGGTCAAACTAGTTCATCATCTGATATTCCACCTAACTTGTCATTGCTTTCTTAAGGGATATTAAACCTCTTTGATTAGAAAACATACTGAAAAAATACACTTTAAAAACATCAGTGATTAAAAAATAAACTCCTGATTTATAAGAAAACATGTCTCTCAAGAAAAATTACTGCTGGTTTCATAGAGAACGGATAATTCTTACGGGGAAAGTGGAGATCCACAAAAATATAACTTAAAGAATTTATCTGATTACTTGAATACTTAGTTAGCTATTCCAACAAACTGCACTGAAAATATAATGTAAAAACTCACCTTCAGTCCCGGTAATTGGTTTGAGACATCCACCAAATGAACAGAGCCATCAGCCTCCATTAATAACCTCTGGATCACAGCTTCATTCTCCAAGGGATTCAGGGAACACGTCGAGTAAACAAGACGCCCACCAACAGCCAGCATCTCTATCCCCCGGCGAGCTATTCTCAACTGCAAGCTGTTGGGTATAAAATATAGAATCACTAATGTACCAATCCATTAACAGGATACACAAATTCCCACATAAAGTTATAATCTATAATTATTTTGAAGGATAGGTTCAGTGTTTACTTGGGTCAGTCAGCGTGAGGGGTGTGGGAAGCCTCTCCTTTGTATATACTCTCCTAGAAAAGACAAGGTGCAGAGGGGGAAGGGAGAGTAATAGTGTCTCCATGAACCCTTGTCTTGGCTACCATTCTTCCTTCCTCTGTTAAACATTATACTCACCCATGTAAATTTGCTCCATTCACAGGGTTCCATTTTGCCCAAACATCAAAATTTTTCCTCAGTGTGCCGTCGCCTGAACACGGAACATCACAGAGAATGCGATCAAACTTAATGGGTCCAATACTTCCATCTGAAAAACAATATAACAAACAAATAAATACATGAATGAAACACAAGAAAAGGACACTAACTCACAAACTGTTCCAATAAATAATTCATGATGCAATCTTGAAATCCACTCCATTACACATTTACACCGCCCCTTTCCAGACTTTATAAACCAAAACAGACAAGTAATCACTCCTAGATGAGAATATACATAAATAAACTTCAATTACTGGAAGAAAGTTCGTACTATAACAAAAACAGTTGATCACTTCATCGATAAAATTGAAACTCGAGCACAAAAAAAAATCTTGTATGACGAACCTTTGCGTGTGTGATGAATGTTTGGCATGAAGGCGGCATCATGGTTGGTAATAATGATGGCTGGGCTCTGTAACCTCTTGGCCTGATGAGTCAACATATAACAACGCTTATTATCAGCATCATTAGCCACGACGATGCCCTCAGGTATGGCTGCTGAGAGGTCATTATCAGAACCATGAAGAAACTCAATCAGCTGGGCAGTCTTGCTTCCTGGAGCTGCACACATATCCAACACCTGTAATCAAATGCACTCCATGGTAAACTTTTTCCTTGCTATTAAATTACTCGGTGGCATATCCCTTACATTTTCTTATGCTACTCGAGCACTGGCCAGGGGCAACAAATAAATATATAAAAAAGGCTGATTCCCTATAGAAGATAGAGTAATATAAAAGGAAGGTCAAATTATCAAGGTTGCAGGTGTCCTGATCCTCCTCTCTTAAATAAGTTAAAGTCGTAGAAAGGTAATAATTAGTTACACTTGTATTCCATAATGTCAGAAGTTGAAGTGAATTATATTAGTGATGGATGGAAGCAGTCAGTGAAAGAATGAGGTCTGAATCTAAAGCAATAATGACAATGCATGAATTTACCTTGTGGTGCGGCTGAACATCCAGGACGACAGGTGGGATCATGCTCACAGCCTCCTGCCGAGAGATATTGCCAGTTTCTGTCTCTGAGATGAGGAATTGATGTAATTGCCAGTATGCCTCACAACGACGAATGTTCTTCCTAGTCAGGTTCAGCTGCCAAGCTAGATTATTGGGGTACCTTTAGAGAAGCGAAAATCCATTATGCTATTAGTCATATATCTATCTACATTGTGACATAGTATATATAAATGAACAACTATAGGCAATCAAGATACCCTCTTAAAATATTTATATAGACAATAATACATAAAAGGAATACAAATGGTGATCATAGGTACAATGCAATCTAATTTTCTCAAAAGAAGAATATCTCATCTAAATTACACATTACTCAAATATATCCAATAGACACACCATGGTAGACAAAAAGGTTTTAAAGGTTTGACAGGTTCTTCACCAGCCTCCTTTTCCTCTGGTGTGAGTTCTGGTGGTGTGATCTGAGACAGTGGTTCAAAGAATGTTGTTTTCATTACTCTGAGCAGTGCACAAGCCATGTCCTTTGTTCCTGTGAGGCGGAAGGCAGCGGGCAGGTTCTGCTTCATACAGGCAAGGAATTCCTCCCATTCACCTTCAGGTACAACATATTGAGCCTTTGTGGAATAAATAAAGGTGAGTGGAATTACTCTCATGATGGAAATATCTTCTCCATACCAACAATTATAAGTAAGAGACTTCACCATGAATATATAGATGAATGAGCCAACAGACAGGGATTACAGTAGGTTTGGGGTTTATTCATAATATAATGAGCTTTTATTATTATCAACTATCTATCATCAGTGCCAGTAGAATTTTATAAATGAATGGAAAAATGGATTCAATTACCTTGTAGAATGTTTCAAAATTCTTATTTTCTCGGACCACTTCTTCATAGCTTGTTCCCGTTGGTCGCTCCTTCTTGGGACGCTGGAAATTTTTTTTTAAATACTATATATTGTACATCCTATTTACAGCCTATTTGAAACTACACATTATGAGGAAATCTTTATCACTCTACCAAAGCTGTAAATTCTATCTTATTTTATAGTCTCTGACACCTTGTTCCCTCCAGAAACATACCCCAAAGCAATGGCCACGCAGCTGCAAAGGCAATTGCAAAAATAAAATCTCTCTTCATGTCAAGTCTAAGCTACAAAGGTCCTAAAATAATCAACTGCCTTCCAAGAGAAGTAAGGGACCTCACAAGCTGCTCTGTAGACAAGTTCAAGTCCTGGCTGGATAAAGTCCTGAGTCAATTACCGGATGAACCACTAGTGCCAGGATACACAAAACACTGCACAGCAGCAACAAACTCAATACCAGGCCAGATGCACACAGATGTTGGTTTTGTGACTGTGAGACATTGACCTCTTAACATAACCAAGTAACCAATTGAGTAAGGTATAGCTAGCACATTTTTCCCCCCAATATACATGCTACATCTCACACTTATTTATACATTCAGTCAGCTGCTCTAAGTTACCCAATTATACAGTTTCATAAAGTCCAAGTATCATAACTAAATCTCAAGGAAAGATCAATCATAATACCAAGATCAACATAAGACTGTACAAACTTGAGTAGAATATTGTTGATATAGTAAGAATATGGTGATTTCACAAACCATTATATCAATTTTAATATAATCCCTTACCTCTACACGACTTCCCTTATGGTCTTTGCCGCGGTATTTCCTTCCTTTCCTTCCCATGCTTTATATAGTTTGTCTCCTTCCTCTCCTTCTAGTTATAGTTTATCTTCTACTTCCACTCTTGTAACTCCCCGCCTCGTGTGTACAGTAGAAGTAATCACAGGTATAGGGATGCACAGCCCTTACGTATAAGTTGAAGAGAAGTTTTTAGTGCGTGTAACTTTGCTAAGATGACACTACCGTCGCCACAAGTTCACAACACAGAACCCACACCGTTGCAAAGAAAGCCAAAGATAAAACGCCACGTCCAACAACTAAACTGACTCAACTTAATTAACCAAAACAAATAAATTAAACACGTCTACCCAAGGTAATAGCCAAGTTTGTGAGACTGCTATGAGCTTGATGAGGGTAATTAATAACCTCCATCCCGGGAATCATCTGTAATCATCTTTTCAGTTCAGTTCAGTTCAGTTCGAACAATTATTTCTGCCACATTATCATTCTTATTTGTAAAATTTTCAAAATTATGTTTTTAGTGCTTCCATTACTTCAGTAGTTTGCATGCATGGTATGTAAATTATATGGTTGTAATCTATAATGAAAAGAAAAAAGAAAAAATATATTGTTATTATAACCATGTAAAATCCACAGATTAATAAGGAGGGGGAAAAAAACAGAATAATTAAAAATATTTAAGACACCCCTAAAAATAAATTAGTTACTACTGCATTCTATCAGATGGCGTAACTGTCGATCGTCATCCAAACTTTAACGTTGGGCTGTATATCCTTTTGTATAAGATCCTTGGTTCAGTTGGTGGTCGAAGAGATTGCCTTTGCAACGGCCTCCCCATTTTAGTATCTTCTTTCTTCTTTTATCTTGTAGTTCCGTTTGTTTTTCTTCAATCCTATTAATTTTTTTCAGTTCTTTGCACCTACACCACTTATTTGATCTTCAACACCACTTAGTCCTGTATACTTTTCTTTCTCTCCTTTTCTCTTACTTTCCAAAACTCATGAATTATTCTTTTCACTTCTTCTTTATTAGTCTTTGGTCCAAATAATAGCTCTTCTGTCCACTTTTCTTGGTATGGCCTGTATACTATACTGTAATAATATACTTTTATTTCTCAAATGTTGGTATAAGTGCGTCTGGCAGGGAGGTGAGTGTCAATGTGCGTGTGCGCGCATGCGTTACCCTGGCAGCGAAAGTTTAAAAAGCATTCTTGACTATTTTCTTGTGTTGCGTTGACGTTATGTTTTGATTCCAGGCCATATATACCCGCTAGGGAGGTGAGTGTTGAACTATATGTTAATGTAAGTGTAAGGAAGTACTTAAAGGTATCAATGGTGTGTAATGTGAAGGTGTTTTGAAGATATAGACAGTTGTTTAGCTACGTAGGATGCAGTCGAGGTGGTAGTGGTTGGACATCGTTATTGTTCACTATGGTTATTCACTATGTTTTGATAGTGATAGGGTGTTAAGAAGTATTGTTCTTATTTACACCCCACCTCTCCACTTCCTTTCTCCTTTCTTTCCCCTTCTTTATACGCACCAACGATAAATAGAGGCACAACGATTTCTCTGTCCGGTGTAAACAAAATTTTTTAAAAAGATATCAAGGCACTTGAGATTTACGTACACATGATAACATTATGGCTAAAAGTTAATATGGAGATAACATTATCGTCTTCTTCCGTGGTTAATACTTACTTGTCAGATAAAATTAAGGTTGCAGAATATAATGCAATATATATCAACTTCCGGGCAAAATAGTCCGTGCCTCAAAATTAGTAGGTTAACCTTATCTCCATATTATCTTTTTGTTGTTATTTACAATTTTTCATACATTATTTAAGTTTCATTACTACTGTTAACTCACCTGGTTGACTGCCTCCATGGCTCGAATACGGACATTTAAAGGATTGGCAGGGTATAAGGGGATAGCACAACTCAACTGGTCGACTCACCTGGTGGGGCCTTACCACTCTTGTCCAGCCAGACTGGACAAGGGGGAGGCAGGCCCAAAAGACCAAGACAGATACTCCAGTCAGGCTATACGGGCAGTATT
>JAXIVD010004756.1:27500-33450 GCA_036785275.1 Cancer borealis | reverse complement strand
GCTAATCTGTGCCTCTAAGATTTAATAACATTTATTTTTCATCATTTTTTCCATCTCATGTGTAGGTTTTCTTCTGAATTTTGACTCGTTATTGCAGGATAAATCATAACCAGAACGCATTAGAGAGAGAGAGAGAGTGAGAGAGAGAGAGAGAGAGAGAGAGAGAGAGAGAGAGAGAGAGAGAGAGAGAGAGAGAGAGAGAGAGAGAGAGAGAGAGAGAGAGAGAGAGAGAGAGCTGGTATGACATACAAGACGGGACATCAGTCGACAAGAGAGAAATAGGGCTGCTTGAGGTGCGGGTGGGGGGGAGGGTGTGGCGACGCCCTTTGATGTTCTCGACGCAGGACTTCATTAGCATGCGACAGGCGGCGGCGGGAGACGAGAACTGATAGCGAGCGAGGGCGCCAGGGTGGATGGGGGCGGAGGGAGGGAGTGAATGAAAGAGGTGTGGTGGGGGCTAGTAGGGAGCGCCGAGACTGCCTTTCCCTGACTGAGAGGCGGTGATGAAGACGCCGAGTATGGAACGAGGATGTGTGTGGATGTGTACGTCAAGGTTACGTCTGCCGCTGTGCCTATTTTGGTGCCGCTGGTGCCTGCTGGGGTGACTTAACGGGGCTCGTAGACCTGCTGCAGCCTTCACAACGTATAGCTAACTACAGGCTTTAATGTTCAGCATTAGGGAAGAACGCTAGGCTAATGAGATTGATGTCAGTGTTCACGTGTGTGTGTGTGTGTGTGTGTGTGTGTGTGTGTGTGTGTGTGTGTGTGTGTGTGTGTGTGGGTGTGTGGGGGTGTTCTTTGTCAGGATAAAATGTGTTGCATGTTGTGTTTAGGTTTGTCTCTTATTTAGATTAGCTCGACATATCATTAGTGTGTGACGGAGGCTGACCACCACCACGCTGGTGTTCTGTTCTGCGGCCATCTTGGTTATATCAGAGTGACGATGAAGTGCTGCCAAGAGTACACACTGATGTTGATGTTTTACCCCATAACAGAGTGACTGTGTACCTCATCCAATGGTTGTAAAGGAAGGAAGGATGCCAGCCGTGCACCGTAATAGTACAACCTAACGTGGCCATCCGACAGGACACTCCTGTCGGTGAGTACTAGTTATATGTTATTGTATTATTTATTATACTTAAATAGTCGAAAGAAATATGTAAGTAATACTTTGGAATATTTTAGGGAATTTTATTGTTTATAAGTGGATGTGTCTATAAAGATTTTCGTTTCCTCTGAGGCATTAATTTTCCTGCGTAGAGGTGAGGTGATATTAATTTTTGTACATATCTATATGTGTACAGGAATTTAATTGATTTCTGATTAAGAATGTAGGTTATGCAACAATGAAGTTAGATGATCAAACTAAAAGGCACAGAAGCTTCCTATTAGGTTAACTTATGTTTCGTTAAATGACTTACTACTTTTTTTTGTTGTGGTGGGGGAAGCGGATCTCCATTTTCACATCTAATCAATCACATCTACAATCCATGTTTATTGACACTTCGGCTTTATTCTTTGGTTTTATCGTATAATCTATAGTAGATTTCTTTGATTAGTTTTTAGATGACTTGTTTACCATTTTCTGGATTTAATATTAACTCAATGTTGGTTTTTCCGGACTTATTGATAAACTGAATCGTAATGGTGAAACTTGTCTTCGGGAAATTGGTAGAGTATGCTAAACACAGGATTACCGTCTTACCTGCTTAGCATCACTCCAGGGGAAGGTGATGCTACTGGTGTCTTAGAGTGGAAGATTAAGGAAAGTCGTCAAAACTGTAGGGCCATATATTTTGTCTTTATTATTGTTGTAATATAGCACAATACTGGCCTCCGATACAAAGAGGAGTCGCCCCTGTCAGAATACAAACATAATACAGACATGATACAGATGTCTTGAACAGCTTTGCCCAACAGCCACCATACTAAGCTTGGTGTCTTCCTGATGAGCGTACATTAGCCTGTTACTCTGATCCTCCCAGCATGAAGTGGATCAGACCCAATCCCTAATCCCTTGTCGTAGAGATTAATGGACTACATAAGATAGGGTTTACAGGGTCTGATTGCACGGTCGACCCCATTCAGCCATGTTAGGATTAGGTTCACTACTACCCATTGAACACGGTTAGAAATATTTGCTAAGTATCCCCTTGAGTGATATAACAAAGTGGATGTACACAACTAATCGTTTGATCTTCCCAGTTTGTGTATTCTTACCGAGAAGGAACACAATACTAAAGGGAATTGTTTGTTTATATTGTTGTCTATTTTTCCATTTATCTACTTTATTAATACGAAACAAAGCACCCAAATAGCTGTCCTCTTAACTTTTTTCAATTAGTCGAATCTCACCGCTACCTCAGTAGGCATTACTATTCTGTACATCACGAAAACATACTAAACAGTTTTAAGCAAAGAGGAATCGCAATCTGATAAGTTTTTGTTTCACTTCCTTTCAACTCTTCTCACACTCTTCGGCGTTGCTTGTCTCGCCATGGTTTACTGAAAATTTTGTTTTCTACTGACTTCAGTTGTTAGATACATACTTTTCATATTTCCCGCCACATTCGTGTTCAAGGTATGTATATGGCTGATCACTTATGTTCATTCTGCGTTAACACACAATTATTTTTCGGTTTGTATTGGTGGATTAGCTTCATGAGTTTCTTTGTTTTTATGTTCATATGGATATATTTATGGTCTTTCACGTCTAAGTTACTTTATTTTATTTCGATCTCACTTTACAGTGGTCCTTGCAAGGTGGTGTTATCATTTGAAACACGTCGTATCGATTTGTGTATAAGGATGGACAAGGAAGCCTTTGTTTGGGTTGTGTGTGCGTGTGCGTGTGCGTGTGTGAGTGTGCGTGTGTGTGTGTGTCCTGTGCTCTAAAAGATTTTTCTTCCCACACTAACAAATATCCCGGAGCTTATTGCTGAAACACTTCAGGAATTTGTCGAAACACGGAATTGAGATTCATAACCTCCTCATCTTGTCCCCTCCTCGACGATTTGCTTATAAACCTGAGAGCGAAGTGTTTGCTTAACCCTCGTGTGTTGACTCCTTTACTTCGCCTCAGCTCCGTGTTGACTTTCACGGGAGATAAAACATAAGATTCAAGATGTACTCTCATTTGTGCGAATTTCAGCTTGCGAACATGATAATTAGGAGGATTTTGTCGCGCCGTTGACATCCAGTATGTAAAATACCACTTTCATATTCAGGACGCTCACAGCCAACCTGCCTAGTGATGCTGCTGCTGCTGCTGCTGCTGCTGCTGCTGCTGCTGCTGCTGCTGCTGCTGCTGCGTTATTTCCCTAAAATGAAGCCTGTAAAGTGTCTCATTCGTAGCCTTCAATTTACACCAATAATTATATGTTACGTTCAACCTTTCACGACTAGTCTTTCTCTTTTTCTCTCTTTCGTTCTTTTTCTTGCTCTCATTCTCTTTTTCTCTTTCTCAGACTCTCTCTATCTTCTCTTTACACACACACACACACACACACACACACACACACACACACACACACACACACACACACACACACACACACACACACACACACACACACACACACACACACACACACCACACACACACACCACACACACACACACACACACACACACACACACACACACACACACACACACACACACACACACACACACACACACACACACACACACACACACACACCTTCTAGGAACCCAGCCATTACCTCCCTCCGTATCTCCTGCCTCTGCTGCCGTCTCTGCTCTTTCACCCTCTCCCATCTCCTCCCTCACTCCTACTCCTCACTCACTTTCAGCTCTTCACCTTCACCACAACCTTTCCGCCTTCTCCAACTCACACACATTTCTGTTCCTCTACACCACCCATTCTTTCCCATCTCCACACTTTACAGCACCATTTCACTCATCATTAACTCGTCTCTTGCTCTCTTTCAGTTACGCAACACTCTGAGAAACACTTTTTTTTTCTCACTCTCTTTTCATTAATGTTTCCGTTTATTTTCTCTCATCCCTTACTGACTGACTATTTACACTTTATTCTCCTCCGTTCGCGTCCTTCTCCTTTCCCTCCTTATCGGTCTCCCCGCCCCCACCGCAGTGTCACCTCACCAACACGACAGGCCATCGCCACAGAGCGGAAGCCCAATACCCCTCGTCCCTGTTATCAAGAGCGTACGCCACGGAGGACGCTCGCCAGATTGGACGTCAAATAGAACGTTTCCAAAATTGGAGAGACGCGTAGAACATTCACAAGATCGAAGAAGAATTTTAGTTTTTAAACGTGCATTTTTTTTTTTTTAATGTGTTTTTTTTTGTGAATGTTACGCTGGACGTTCACATTCTTCAGTCATTCCTTGATTCTGTGTGTGGTGGTTAGGCCTTTTTCCACAGTTGTAACAAAGTGAAGATCCGAATATTCAATTTATAAACATATACAACTAAACATAAGGAATATAAAGTAACAGGTTAACAGAAAATAAATTAAATTTAGAGACAATGGTAGATCATTAGATAGCTAAGCATGAAGATAAAACTTTAAGCAGATAAAAACTCCACAGATCAATGGAAGTTGATAAATATGAGAGAGAGAGAGAGAGAGAGAGAGAGAGAGAGAGAGAGAGAGAGAGAGAGAGAGAGAGAGAGAGAGAGAGAGAGAGAGAGAGAGAGAGAGAGAGAGAGAGAGAGAGAGAGAGAGAGAGAGAGAGAGAGAGAGAGAGAGAGAGAGAGAGAATTACCACAATCAAAGTTTCTAACATTAAAGGGACCCACTGCTGCGTCGTGACTCGCCGCACACTTAAGTGATATCAGGAGTCAGCATGAGTCAGCACTTTGGGACAGGAGACTTTCGTTTGGAATGTCTCTTCTACACTGAAAGACAGGACGGGAAATATTTAGTCTTATTAGTGAAAACTTCAGGGACCTGATCGGGAGTCGAACTTCAGCCTACCTGGTGACAACCAACCTTACCACTAATATTGAAAGCAGAATCCGTGTGTGCGTGTGCGTGTGCGTGTGCGTGTGTGTGTGTGTGTGTGTGTGTGTGTGTGTGTGTGTGTGTGTGTGTGTGTGTGTGTGTGTGTGTTCAGGCGCGCCTCCAAGTAATTTTCAGGATATCCTTCGGTGCTGACACAAATATATCCAGGTAATTAATGTGTTCACGCTTGTGATGTGAAACTTCAAAGAGCCGCGGCTTCAAAGGCCCTGCGCCCGGGGAACGTGGAAGCCTGGTTATGGTGGCGAAGGGCTGAGCCGCTGCTGGGGATTCTTCCTTAGTGCTGCTGATGAGAAGAACCGCGACGCATGCTTTGATTAGTCACCAGATGGTCAGAACGGGGAACACGCTCGCCTTTTGGATCAGGAAGAAATGTCGTCCAAGGCTGGTGACGATGGCAACGTGATTAACAGGGTTTTTTACTGTTGAATGTAAAAACTAATTTCACGTCTTGTAACGATCTCGTGAAGAAAATTAGGACCTTGCTGAAACGAATTTACATACTGCGTGCAAGTTTGGCTCCAGGGCTCAGCGGCAGCCGTGCAATCTAGTTAGGAGAAAGTAAGGCTGCTTACCACTTGTTTAATTTTTGTGTCGCCATCTTATTGGCGTGAAATTAATTATCGTGACTTGTACTTCCAGCTGATGACATTTCCTGGTGCGTGGTTGCCTCGGGTCTGTCGTTGTTTGATGGCTCGCTATTATTCATCACACTATTGCACTTACATTATTACCGTTAATGCAACGTTATCTTCGCAATTGAAAGGAATACATTATATTACCATTATACTGTGAAATATTGAAGTAGTTAATCTAAAATGCCACTTCAGTAGTTTCATCTTGGGTGTCATCAATCCTCCTCTTGAAATGTGACTTCAGTAAATTTGACACGCCTGACTAAACGTTATGTTCACTGAATTGTCCACAGACTGGCGGCAG
>JAXIVD010004756.1:5000-17500 GCA_036785275.1 Cancer borealis | reverse complement strand
AGAAAGACCCTTTAGAGTTGTAGTCGAGAGAGGACTATTGATCTCGTCATAAAATAGGCCTCGACGATTGTGATCTAATTATACACTGAATATTGTGTTTCTGAATCCATTAACGATGATGGATAAAGAAAAATACCTATAGTTCACCAGAGATTAAAAGAAAAATATTAATTTTCCTGTGAATGACAACAATTTTGAAATGGTATTCTTTTTTGGAATTTTTGTTTCTCTTTCTCTCTCTCGGCTACAATACCTACCTACTGTGTTTTGTCTTCCATATCTGTTTTCCATTCCTCTCTTCTAGTATCTGTTGTTTCCCCTCATCCTCATCTTCCTGCTCCTCACTCTTTTTTTTCCTTCAGATTATGACTTTCTCCTTGCCGTTATTTGAAAGTGGATACTAAATTTCCCTTACGCCCCCGAGGAAGGTGGTGTCGTGCTCAAGTTCCCTAAGTTATCGGCTCCGCGCATTGGGTGACAGCGGAGAGGTAGAGTTACGGTGATGAGTAATGAATGAAGATGTGATTCCTTTAGTGAACGTGAAGAAATGTAGGACAGTTGCAGCACAAGATAATTTACCGACACTCACAACAACAGCAATATTTCACTTAAATTGCCGTAAACACGCTATAATATAAGCCTTTCTGGCAGGGAGAGGATGAATTATTCACACTGTTACCTACGCTACGGGCGTCCACACAAAGCAAAGTGTAAGGCGAGGCTCCTACAGTCCAGTAAACTTCGAGTGCCTTGTAACAATTATACTGACTCAATAAAACAAGTGTTATTCACACATTATTGCTGTACGACAAATATTTTCCGAGTAAAATGGCAAAAACACATTCGACCAAATTAAAATTCTGCAATAGTTACAAAAATCTGAAACATAGCTGCAGCTATGTTTCAGATTTCTGTAACAATTGTAGATTTTTAATTTTGTCGGCCAAAATTTGGTCGAATGTGTTTTTGCCATTTTACTAGCTGCAGCTATATATATATATATATATATATATATATATATATATATATATATATATATATATATATATATATATATATATATATATATATATATATAACACGTATGTATGCAAATTTATGGGGTGTTTAGATGTGTTTGGAGGTAGAAAGTGTGTTTTTGGGGTATGTGTGTTTTTTGGTATGCTTGGGTGTGTTTGTGGGTAAAAAGTGGGTGTTTGAGTGTGTTTAGGTGTGTGTTTGGATGTGTGTCTGTGTTGAGTGTGTTATTTATGTTATGTTTCAGATTTCTGTAACAATTGTAGATTTTTTATTTTGTCGCCCAAAATATTTCCGCGTAAATTTGGTCGAATGTGTTTTTGCCATTTTACTCGGAAAATATTTGTCGCACAGCAATAATGTTTAGAAGTTGATATATTAAGTTTGATGTTGTCTATCTAATGGTGAAATCAGATTCAAAATATATCTCATAGTTTAGTAGAAAATTTAAGTTTTGTTGAAATTTTGTCAAAAACAATATTATATTATTTTCTCAGTTATTAGTGCACCACTTTCATTCTACTATAACTCAAAAGAACGGGCGTCTTCTGCTCTTTATTTAATATTATATAAGTCTTTTAGGTAAACCTCATAGTTTATGAGTTATTTAACAAAACGTGATTTGGTTGAAAAAATCTAAGGGTGTCGGCTGGCAAATTTCATGAACATTTTGACATCTCAGAATCTCATGAAAATTTATATATATAGGTTTTCAAGGATAAAGAACACGAATATAGACTCAATTTTATCATTACTATAATATTAAACACTATATAAACATTGAATTTTAATGTGTGTGTGTATATATATATATATATATATATATATATATATATATATATATATATATATATATATATATATATATATATATATAACACATATGTGTGCAAATTTATGGGGTGTTTAGGTGTGTTTGGGGGTAGAAAGTGTGTTTTTTTGGGGGTATGTGTGTTTTTTGGTATGTTTCGGTGTGTGTTTGTGGGTAAAAAGTGGGTGTTTGAGTGTGTTTAGGTGTGTGTTTGGATGTGTGTGTGTGTGTTGAGTGTGTTATTTATGTTATGTTTCAGATTTCTGTAACAATTGTAGATTTTTTATTTTGTCGCCCAAAATTTTTCTGTTTCATGAGATTCTGAGATGTCAAAATTTATGCTGTAAACAAAATAATTCCTATTTGGTGAAAGACACGTCGTTGCAATTCACTCTTCATAGGCTACATGGCATTAATTAAAGGCATAGGTTTGCGCGTTTGCAATGTACGAATCAGCAACACAGGTGAACGTAATACGTTACACCAGGTAAAGGCTTGGCTCTGCAGTCTGTTATTTAACTTTAAGACAAAGAAAAGAGGTCACACTTCAACATCTGTATTCGCTGAAGGTGTTCCACTTCCTCATTTCTGTCTTTTTTTTTTCATCCCTTACTCCATCCTTTGCTCCCTTTGGGCCACAAAGAGGTTGTTAGCAGCAGCTTTGCCACTGATGGCTCTTTTGTTTCACTAGGACGCCTCTACGGCAGGTGTTCCCTCGCGCATGCACTGAGCAACGGGTTCTCCTTACTCGTGACAACTGGAACATCGCCAGAGAAGTGGTCGGGATGCATTAACGTCCTTCTGTGGTGTCATGCAATATGAAATGTGGACAGGAATCTTGTTGCTTTGTATCAGGCAGGCGGTGCATTTCACAACATATGCTGCTGAAACATACCACTGAGACCCACTGAAACCTGTATTATTTAGTTTAAATTACTTCACTGAAAAGGTGCAGGGAAGAAGGCTGGTGCGGGGCAGGCCTCGGCATAACAGGGAGGAATATGGCGTCAGTGACAAAGGAAGCAGCACTGTGACACCTAACATTGTGTTTCTGTAGAGCCATGTCCGCAATAAGGCGTGCAGTGCATGTGCTTCTCGACCCAGTCATCACCTCTCCCCCTAGTCCCACCAATCACCTTCAAGGGAAGCTCTGTTGTCACGCGCGGAAATGGAACATTACTTGGACGCGACGGTGTTTTTTGCGGTTCTCTCCAAATATATTGTTTTCACATTTTTTGTCAGTGCTTCTTCCTTTTAGCGCGGGACATCTGACTTCCTTAACCATTGTTCCACCACCACCACCACCACCACCACCACCACCACCACCACCACCACCACCACCACCACCACCACCACCACCACCACCACCACCACCAACATTACTTCAACCATTTCCCATTAAGCACTAAATCAATACCATCAAAGAAGCAACACTTTCGTCCAGCGTGTAAGTGGAATTAATGTTCACCTCCAAACAAGCTGCTTCACTCAAACCAAGCTTGAAGATGTGATCTTTAAGGAAATGTGTCTTGTCTCTGATCCATATTGAATGAACATAACCATTCGTACATTAAGAGAATATTAGCTAATTGCAGTTTCAAGGTAATTTCGTTAATTTTCATGACAGTTTAGTGTCTCGTGTGGTTAAGACATACAGTCAACATTGTTATCGTAAACCAATGCAGCAACCACTCAGGATCAACATTAATGGATGGATTACCACCACCACCACCACCACCATCACCACCACCACCACCACCACCACCACCACCACCACCACCACCACCACCACCACCACTACTACTTTCCTCATCTTGAAGCTCTGTCACATTTTTGCATCATTAAGTTTGGTTAAATAACTGCGTTGGTCAAATATTTACGAAATTAGCGAGTTAATGCAATTACTTTGATAATGACACACTAAAGATTTTTTTTCAGTATATGAAAGCGAGAGGCTGATGGGAAAGTTTGGTCAGATATGAAATTGATTAATTGCATCTGTATTTAATTTTTTTTCATCTTTATTTCTGCGTGACAGATTATAAACAATTTGATGATAACCACTGCCGCTGATATTATATTATGTTACAGTAATGTTATCAAGTTTTAATGCATTTCCAAATATACAAGAACACGCGTCAGTAATACATAAACTTTAAAAATGGTAAAATCTATATAGTTTTTTCAATGCGGCAAAGATTTGTTTGGAATGTTTTTAGAAGAACGATGATCTAGCATGTACTGATGAAAGGAACAAACACTATGTAAATAGATATAGTATTGCATTATATTTTACTCGTTCAAATTTAGTGTATATAGGTTGTCTGCTGCGAGAATTTACACTACGGCCAACTGCAGCTTTAAGAAAATTTGCAATACAATACCACAATACAACACACCCACTATGTATAACAAACCGAAGAAACCCCTAAAACCATAACCATATACATACATTACAATAAAAACACCCATCATTTCTACAAACCCTTTGAATACAACACCGAGATAACACCACCTCAAAATTATAGTCTTAACACAATACAACACGCAACCCAAAAACCTACACAGTATATCCTTGCAAAGTACATTCCCTCCACACGATGGCAAGACAAACTACTACTGTTACTGCACGTCTTTAAAAGTGCACCTCCCCAACTCTAGCCCTCACAAGGTTGGGTTTTTTTTTTCAAGCCTGTTGGGGATCGTTCGGAGGTGGATGCTTGTTGCAGGAGTTCTGTCTCATGTTTCAGGTTGTCGACAGCAGTGTGTGTGTGTGTGTGTGTGTGTGTGTGTGTGTGTGTGTGTGTGTGTGTGTGTGTGTGTGTGTGTGTCTGTGTCTGTGTCTGTGTGTGTCTGTGTGTGTTTGTGTGTGTTTGTGTGTGTGTTTGTGTGTCTGTGTGTGTGTGTGTGTGTGTGTGTGTGTGTGTGTGTGTGTGTGTGTGTGTGTGTGTGTGTTTGTGTGTGTGTGTGTTTGTGTGTGTGTGTGTGTGTGTGTGCTAGGGGGAGGCATGGAGAGTGTTTGAGTGTGTGCATATATGTGTGTGTGCTCGAGTCCTTGTCTTTGTCCCTTGAGTTTGTATGGATAAAGAAAAATGTATATGGTCGAAGTCTATTAATTGATTTTGTTTAGGATGAGTGAATATTTAATTATTTGTTTTTTGAAAAGTAGCAGTAATGTAGCTTTAAGTATTTTTGGTGTGTTTTGTTAGTCATAATATTTGATTTTGTGTCTGAAACCACTGGACTTTTTTTTTCAGTAGTATGGCAGTCATGCACACACGCACACGCACACGCACACGCACACGCACACGCACACGCACACGCGCACACACACACACACACACACACACACACACACACACACACACACACACACACACACACACACACACACACACACACACACACGATGTAATTTTACGTGATGGACATTACCACAAAAAATCTATCTTTTTTCCATACAGATTGCCTGATGGTAATAAGCATGTAGCTGTCATGCCAATCACGTTTATCTCTCTCTCTCTCTCTCTCTCTCTCTCTCTCTCTCTCTCTCTCTCTCTCTCTATCTCTATCTCTATCTCTATCTCTATCTTTATCTCAGTCTGATAAAGCTATAAAGTATATTTTTGTAACCCAGTAAACACACACAAGCAAACAATCAAAACAAAACAAACAAACTTGTATTAAACACACGTTCAGCACACACACAAAAAAAAACTTTGTCCCTATTTTATCCATCGGCAAGTTGTTAAAAGTCTGTTATAGTTTTCTCATCTTGATCATGTGCTCGTCAAGGTTTCTTACTTTTATGACCTCGAACATATTCCTTTTATTTATGTCCAACCAACCAAAGATGAGGAACGACTACCAATAAAAACTGTGTGTGTGTGTGTGTGTGTGTGTGTGTGTGTGTGTGTGTGTGTGTGTGTGTGTGTGTGTGTGTGTGTGTGTGTGTGTGTGTGTGTGTGTGTGTGTGTGTGTGTGTGTGTGTGTGTGTGTGTGTGTGTGTGTGTGTGTGTGTGTGTGTGTGTTGAGAGGAAAATAGAAATGCAGAGCACGAAAACCATTTAGTCTATTCGGGCCGCCTCCTGCCCCTTCCCTCTCCTAAACCTTGCTATGTAAGTGGTATCGATTACGCATTTATTGAACTTACGTCGGGTAGTAAATTAAGTTGTGTGCGTGGGACTGTTCCAGAGATACTTGCAAAGGTATGAAAAAGTGTTAAATGAAAGATTTTTTTGAGCAAATCTACATTTTTTGATTTCCTAGATGTATGTATTTGTTTTGTATCATATGTCTGGTTTTTCTTACATAATTTACCATAAATATTTCAAAGAAGCCGTGAACCAATATTACTAGTTTAATATAATCAATAAAAAGCGTGATATGTACCATACAACTGTTTGTTATTTTGATTTTGAAAGCTTATCACGTACCGTATTTGCAAGCTGTAGTAAATATGTAAAGCATAGCATGTATTTTTTTTGTCAGCAACTCTACGCTTTTGGGACATATTTTTCGAACTTTTTTTTAACGCAAGCCAAAAGTACATCAATATATAGGTAAACACATTGAGTATCTAGTGTGTGCAGCCTACTTGTATGTGTGAAAATAGGCTTCGAAGACGAGTGTGATGTTGTGAGCTACAAGAACCGTGAATTGCTAAGCGGCATTTCTTGAAGACGTGTGTGTTAAATGAAAAACTACTACTCCCATTTTACCCACCACCACCACCACCGCCACCACTACCATTATCATTACATTACATTACATTACATTATTATTACTACTATTACTACTACATCACGTGCCCTCATATGGAATTCAGTCATTTTTTCTCTCTCTGGTAATAATTTTATTGACTACTCTCGTACACAACTCAAGAACTCACTTCCGGGAGATTGTGGAAGGGAGTGACTGGTAGCTCTAGTCTCAAGGGAAAGGAAATACGGGAATATAGGAAGAAAAGGAGGATGAAAGAAAAGGAATGAGGGAAGGAAAGGCTTAGGTGCAACAGAAAGAGCAGGAAAGTTAGATGAGGGAGGAAAGGATGAGGTGGGAAAAGCTTAGTCAATGCAGATGAATGAAGAATGACGAGAAATCAGTTACACAAGAACGTGGTAATGAAGGATAAATGTAAACCCACAAAGAAGCATGACGGCAGTGTACTCGTAAAGCGTGGCTCAAACAAAGCCGTGAAACACAAAGGAAGCATCAGAATAGGAGATTATACGGAGAGTAAACACGGTAAGCTTCTTAAGACCCAACGGAAAAACACCAAACAAGTTACTACATAGGAAGTTAAAAAGTAATGCCAACGAAGTAAGACAACAGATCCCATTTTGTATTGCTATATAAACGGCATCACTGTGTTGCATTCTCGCTTCGAACGTAAAAGCCGCGTCGGAACAACACTACAAGCGAGGATGTTGAATAATGTAGAACACGTAAGGCGTAAGGTGCTGGGTTGATCCCGTGTGTGTGTGTGTGTGTGTGTGTGTGTGTGTGTGTGTGTGTGTGTGTGTGTGTGTGTGCGTGTGCGTTTGCGTGTGTGTGTGCGTGTGCGTGTGCGCGCGTGTGTTTACCTAGTAGTGGTATACAAGATTTAAGTTTAGCTTGCACGATCCTGTCTCCATATTTATTTTTATCTAATTTGGTTGGAAACTCATGAATGTTCTTTCCTAGAACGTACCACTTCCGCCTCCAAACCATTCCAGATGTAAATGTGTGTGTGTGTGTGTGTGTGTGTGTGTGTGTGCGTGTGTGTGTGTGTGTGTGTGTGTGTGTGTGTGCGTGCGTGCGTGCGTGTGCGTGTGCGTGTGCGTGTGTGTGTGTGCGCGTGCGTTTAAGCTAAAGGAGATGGACACATTCACACAAGACAACAATACAATGTTATTCATTTTCCCATTTACGAAAACAACGTGACCAGTTTTACTATTTTCCTTTTTATTTATTTCACTTTTTATATATACATCATTAAAGTGGGCCATCAAAGGAAGCCATTATTTGTGATAAAACTTCCTTAGCAAGACCTAAGAGCACGGGCGGCTTCCTCTCAGCTGTGTCCAAGATGACTCTTCTTCTCCGACTGTTTTCATTGTTAAAAGGAAATCGTTGCTGACGGACGCTCAAGACAAGAAACCTCAGTCCAGCAAAGAAGGAGATTTCCTCTTACGGTTCCACTCTCCAAATCATAATGAAAGTGGAAAAAATAAAATAACTTAAGTTTGTTTCTCCCTCCCACTTAAGCTCCATTCTACTGAAATGGAAGGCTCGAGCACCTCCAGTGAGTGTTGTCTCCTGTTGAACAGACGGTGCATATAGAGGCACATTAACATTATAAACTTGTAAGGCAGAAGATTTCCTTTAACGTGTTTTTTTTATACTTAAAGAATAATTTCTCGGGTACGAAGAAACTCGTTGATGAAAATAAAAACAGACAACTTAAGGAACACACACACACATACACACGCACACGCACACGCACACGCACACGCACAAAAAAAAAAAAAAATAGACAGGACAAATTCATAAATAAAAGACCTTCCATTTTGCATCAATACACGTAACTATTAACATACTAAAGCAAGCTTAAAGAAAATCAAAATAATCCAACAGAGACAAACCAATATAAAATCATCACCGAGGCCCCACGTGAATGAGGAAGGGAGGGCGAGGCGGAAACAAGTAGGTTTGTGAGGACGGTGTGTTTCCCGCGGCTGCTTGGAAGTATTGTGGCTTCGCGTCCCACCTGTTGCCTAAGGGAGGAGGAGGAGGAGGAGGAGGAAGAGGCTTCGTCCTGCCCTTGTTAGGCTCCAGCCACTGTGACACACGAAAGGTGATATAAAATGTGTGGCAATGTAAAAACAAAAGCTGGGATTCTTTACAGAAATTTGTCTTTTTGGTATACGGAAAGGAGTTAAGAATATAAAAGTAGATATATTTGTACTGTTTTTCTGGTTAAGAATTTTTGATTAAGTAGACACCAGAAGGACGTGTTGAGAGAGAAAGAAAAAAAACATTAACTTACTAAATAACTGGGCTAAGTATTCTGGAAGGCAATAACTTGAATCTGGTTGAAGGACTACGTAATCACATCCTGCTTGACCACCAAACAGCCTCCTCGACACAGCCAGTAATGATTACCTCCCTCCTAAGCACTCAAGTCCAATCATCAGCAACAAACTTCAGGCATAACAATTATTTATGGATTAACAGAAAACGTCGTTACCAATCAAGAGTCCACGGAATTATACTGCAGCGTTTGTTTTAATCTCGGTGATTGGAAATGTTTTATGTATGTAGTTGCATGACAAGGCAGTTGATGCTTGTTATGCTGATTCTTTTTTCCTTGTTCAAATGTAATAAACAGATCATTTTGTCTTTTGAGTTTTCACATTAAAGCTTCATAACATATACGTACATCCAAGTCCACTTCAATATTTACACGCTATTGTTTGGATTAATTTGATTGTGTATAGTTAGTATCAAGGGCGGAGGGTAATTTTTTGCTTAGTTTCTCTCTTCTTCCTTCTCATTTACCAACACTTCCTCTCATTCTTTCTCCTCTTCTTCTTCCTCCACCTCCTCTTCCTCCTCCTCCTCTTCCTCCTCCTCTTATTCCTCCTCTTCCTTCTCCTCTTCCTTCTCCTCCTCTCATGTTTCCCCCTGATCAACATTATGAAAAATGGTGAGGTGTAGTGACTCAACATTATTCGACAACATTATTAAAATCTTATTCCAAAATATAATATATCACACTGGAAGACATTAATGCAGCTTCGTCAACCATCACTACAACTTGACAACATTGCCATCGTAACATAAGGTTAAAGTCTTGAAGGTGACTCGCATGTAAGGAAGGGGAGCCATCCTGTTGTCATGTGTTACCATTGCTTCTTGATCACCTGTCACGACTCCAACATCACCCCTTTGTTTTATCGTCTTGCAACACTCTCACTGTCTTTTGTTTTGTTATAATGTCAGTATCTGTAGTTAACTTCTATATATTTGTGTTCTACTATCTCGTTGATATTTCCATTGTATAGGAATAAGATAAGATACGTGCTAGGTCATTCCACATTGAATCCATTTAACTTGTTGCTTCCCATTACTTTTCTGAAATGTTTTACCATTATACAAAAAACATTGCACACTTTTTAATTGTATATCAACATACACTGTTAAATCGTCCCTTGCGCTAGCTTATCTTTCCTGTTTCCTGTTTTTCCTGTTTAATGGAATCGCTTGAAATATTGCACACACTTCCTAGATCTGTTATCATATTTAAAACTATTAATTTTTTACTTTCGTGTTTACTTTGAATGTGTGTGTCTCCTTCTACAACCTATGTCTCCCTCGGCAATGGTTTTCTGGCTTTCACACCTCATGCATACATTTCCACATCACACCTTGAGGACCTATTTGCCAAACCATTCTTACAGAACACGTAATTGTCACTATGCATTTATTATTTAAGCTTAGTATAGTGTAAATACGGAAAAAAGACATTTAGTACAAACATTTGCTTCACTCTCAGCCCATTTCGGAGTCAACATTCGGCCTCGCCATTCCACAGCCTCCTCCTTGTAAGAGTTCTGCTCAACAAATTATTCAGTGAAGCTTCACTTGTCCACAGCATAAGGCTTCACGCACCAGTCTCTGCTTCCTTCCCCTCTTCTTGGAAAACAACGTGCTGAGTGTGCATCGCGTTACCCTCTTCCCTTGTTTCCCTCCCTTTCCCCTCGCGGCCCCTCATCCCATAGAGTTCCCAGCCACAGGGCAGCAGGGACTGACAGAGGACGGTCACAACGGGCTCAGCAGAGTCTAACAAAGGGACGGACTGGAATATAGGAAATCCATACCGTGTACCTCCTTTGACTGTGCTGGAGGTTTGCAAGGATTCCACACTGACGTACAAAGGAGTATTTTTTTCCCATGAATATGCATCAACAATAGACTTTTTCCAACATATCGGTGATACATCGCAGTTTCACTATAATAAGTAAGCAAAAGGAAGACAAGGAGTGCAGTGTATATGTATCCACTTGGGGAAGGAAGCGTGGATCAGTGCCTTATGATCGTATCGATGTCGTATCACTCGTCCTTATCCTTTCCTTACCTTACACCTTTGTCATTTACCTGCCTACTTTTCATAATCCTCCAGTTCTGTCGCTCCTCCCTCACCCTCACCTCGCCTTTCACCTCTCTGATTATCGCATATTCCGTCACCTAGATTCTACATAAGACTTCACTTTCCCTTTGTCATCCTGCAATGGTATAATAGTAATGACATTGATGGTGATGATAATAGTAATAATAGTAATAATGATAATACTGTTTATAATAAGTATTTGTCGTTCATTCGGAAAACCCTCAAAGAATTTACGCAATAGAATAAAATTGCTAATTGAGTTTAACATTTTTATCAAACTAAAAATAAAGCAGAAGAAAAATAAATAAAAAACGAGAACAATAACAGAAACATCCAACAACTCATTCCCAAACAAAAATAATATCCATTTAACCTGAAAAAAAAGACATCCTTAAAATTTGAAGGACAATATATATCCACTGATCGCTTGTCCACACTCGGAATCCCAGGCTATCAGACGAAGGATTCCACCAGACAAGAAACGTAGCCCCAGGAGGTACCACGCGTGTATTAAATTTTACGACACCACCATATCTCCTCCTGGACGAGACCTGTAAGTAGGTCCAGATTGGCTCGGCACTCCAGGTCTCCTCCCGCCCCTCCCGCCGCCGCCCGGAGTCTCCCCCAAATGCAGGAAATGACATTAGCAAACCAAATTCCCGCCGGGAGCTTCCTTGTTATGCTGCCGAGATGATACATTATGAAGTGCCTCGGAAAGTGAAGTTGTCAGACGCTTCAGAAGATTCCCCGCTTTACTTTTTTTTCTTCTATCTTCCTCTCATAACCCGTCATCTCACTAAGACCAGCAAGACGTGACGACAAAGAGATAATAGGCACGAAGAGACGCCGTGTGACTTAAGGCTCTCTCAGCTCAGTCTTATCTTGGCTTCCTTTTAACAGCCAAGCCTTCTACTCGTGTGGGTGGGTGGTGTGTGTGTGTGTGTGTGTGTGTGTGCGTGTGCGTGTGCGTGTGCGTGTGCGTGTGCGTGTGCGTGTGCGTGTGCGTGTGCGTGCGTGTGTGTGTGTGTTTGTGTGAATAATAACTAGCTGAAGCACCCAGTGTTAATCAAAATATAGGATAATAACAGAATAGTGCAATGTACAATTAATTTACAGTTTAGAACAATGTAAGAGAATAGCTGACAACGATACAATACTAGAAAATATTGTCACAACACATTTGAGGAAACTATATTCTTAGTTTTCTCATCAGGAGCAGAAACAAACCATTTTCGTCTTCCCTTCCCACCCACGAGCAGCCAATAGAGTAGATAAATGAGTGAAGCAAGAATATTCTAAATGTAATCCTGCTCCAACTACATTGTTTTCCTATGACTCCAGATGACCTCGCAAGTCTATTTAATGCACACCATTAGTTGTACCATAAGCAGTTAACCTTGTAACATCTGTGTCGAGTGTAGCATATACACGCTTTTAGATTTCTATAAACGATATACGAATACATACATATAAACATTCCAAAATATAGATTATATTTTAATATATATGTATAAAAAA
>JAXIVD010004755.1:20000-33455 GCA_036785275.1 Cancer borealis | reverse complement strand
GAATCAGTTACTACGGATGGGAGGATAATAAATATTTCCAGTGTGACTAAATCTTTTAAGCCTAAAGAGCGTGGTAGGGAGGCAGGGAGGACAGTCTCTCGTCTCCATCGTATACTTTCCCCCAAACACCCACCATTATCTGAAACTCCGGGGGGGGGGGGAGGGGGAGGGAAATAAGAAAGCAAATGGAAAAGGAGTTAGGAAAAAATTACGAACAATAAACGTTCTTGATGTCCTTTCCCAATTGGCGGGTTGGACACTAATAGCACAAGGAAACACAAGAGAATTTTCAAGCAAGCAACGCAAGGACAAAAAAATATATATTCCACATCGGTAACTGTCTGCTACGAAGGTTCACACGCAAGGGTTCTTAGTGAGGAGTGAGGCTTCGCAAGGGTTGTTCATGAGTGTTTTTGTAAGTGATGAAAGTAGGTCAAGGGAGAGGAAGGAAGTAGAAGGGAAGGGAAAGGAAAGGAAGGGAAAGGAAAGGAAGGGAAGGGAAGGGAAGGGAAGGGAAGGGAAAGGAAGGGAAAGGAAGGGAAAGGAAGAGAAGGGTAGGGAGGAAAGGGGAGTAATAGTGTGTGGAATACAGATACAAGTTAGATGTCAGTGAATGCTGTGGATTACTAAGTTGTGAAAAAGACGTGACGCAGAAAGAAAGATATTAAACGTCGGGTGTTGTTGCTCTTATTTCTTTATGAGTCATGTAAACTACCTGATACAAGAGAAGAAAACAAATAGTTGAGATATATCGCTTGCCATACTAAATTACTACATTGCCGCCAGAATACAGATAACATGGATTAGTTAGGTAGTAGAAAAACTCTCTATCTTCATGTGGCCGTACATTATACAGGTCTTTTATGGCACTCTGTTGACTTACGATGACATGCAGCTGTACCTCCTGGCTGCTGGGACTGGGAGGACTACAATGTGTCTATATCATGCATTGGCTTGCTAAGGGGTGTTAAGTACGCAATGAATGGTATTAAGGCTCCTTGTATTGTTCAAGGTGGTTCGATCTCTTGAGCTGAGGCGTTGTGTTAACTATGTATTGTGTTGGAAATCAATCCATTTCCAGCTTTGGAAAAATAAACATTTAGCGGTGACTCAACTCTATCATTCCGCGCACCAACAATACAGCGTCTGTTTACTGTATAAACTGACCTATTTCTACCAGCACACGTCAGCCAGATTTGAGATATATAACCAAACCTATCTTGGTTAGCAAGCATTAGGCTGCAATGTCTAAAAATATCATTTAAAAAGAACATCCTACCACACACTGCTATCAACATGCTCCCACCACACTCACATCCCCCCAAAAAAATTGCCTACTACATAATTTCAAGATACCAAAATAAGGATAAAAATAAGAGAAACAAATGACATAACTATGATAACAGCAAACTCAGCCCATAGGAAATACAACTAACGCAAGGCAATGTTAAATGGCTGTTTGGACACCAATAGCATACACAAATAATAACAGTAGTCCAGCACAGTCATTTATCATACTAGTGTTGGTCTCAAAGTAGAGCCCACCAGAAACACGGTATCATGCAGTTTAAGCTGGACCTACTATCGTTCACAATGGTCCCTTCAAGTGCAAAACTATCCAATCACGAGAGAGAAACGTTATGAGAGAATAAAGACATCCTTCAACATCCCAAACAATCTTAAGGATTAGGATAAAATATTTTCGCTACACATAGTATGGTGAAAAAAAAAACATTACCTAAATTAAATCAAATATTCAAATGGTTTTTTTTTATTCTTACGCCTGAAAAATCAAATATTCCTTGCTGCGCGTTGCACTTGGAGGCAGAGAGAAGGAGCACATATCATCCTCGGAAATCCTCTATGCCTCTCAGTCTTCCCTCGGAGGCAGGCATTACCTCGCGTGTGCCACCAACCCGATACACGTCAGCCCCGTGCCTCGCTCTAATCTGAAGCACCAATCTGTTACCTGTACGAGGCGGCTTAGGGTGGGGTGAGCGTGTGTCCTACCTGTCACCCAAGAGAGAGAGCAAGAGCGAGAGCGAGAGCGAGAGCGAGAGAGAGAGAGAGAGAGAGAGAGAGAGAGAGAGAGAGAGAGAGAGAGAGAGAGAGAGAGAGAGAGAGAGAGAGAGAGAGGCAGAGGCAGTTAGACTGAAACAGCTAAATAGACAGACAAACACAAGAAAACAGAAACATTAGAAACAGAAGGATAGAATATATACTTCATGATGAGATTTGACTTCAAAAAATCAAAATAATCTTACAATTGAAATTCAAAAAGTTAAACTGCTAAGTATTTGAGGTATTCAGGGTAACCAGTTTTTCTCTTTCAAAATAAAAAAAAACAAAGATCAGATAGTTGGCTCATAGGTAAAAAAAGTAGACATTCAGGTCCGTAAGATAGGTTGCGTATTACTTCACCGTTTATCTCCTTCTCTTTCGTCTCATCCCGTGTTATATGTCACACGAGAGAAGAAATCAATACCAAGGATAGGATGAACATATTACGCTTTATAATGCATTTGTCATCAAGCTCTAACGAAGATCAACGTCAGTCTATCATTAAAATACTAAGAAGCCAAGAATACCTTAAGGATCATGTCTGTGTATCGATACTATAAAAAGACAGAGCGAAAACAAGAGACAAATGAGTAGAAGAAAAAAAAAAATCACAGAATGGTAATGTGAAAATTGATAACTGCGGCAGACTATTAAATCTGTTCCATAAATATCAGCAAACTGTTTTTGTCAAGTTTGCACTCTGGTAATAAAAAAATATAACCTGTTAGACCCGCTGTAAAATAATGGCTACAGTATGGCCATCCATGTCATGAGTACTGTTTACTGAACGCTGAGTTTTATTATTATTTTTAGGTGCATCTGTCCCGGTCAGTGACACGCCTACCCAACCCTCACCCCTTTGCACTACAGAAACACCCTCACACTCCCCACCCGATCCCCCCAACGCCAAAAAAAAAATAAATAAAAAGGGAGTGTATACAAATTTCCAAAAAAAAACTATGTGGAACAGCTCTAACATTGGCTAATCATATATGGAAGTGAAATAGTGATAGGCTTACAACTTTTGGCGGTTTATAGATATTGTTCATTACGGATAGTTGTTGTTGTGATTAGTAACGAGGTTATACTCATTGCATTCATCATTACCTACGCACCATTACCTGGCACTCCCATTCAAGCTGTAGCCTAATTAATCCCTTCAACAGGTGTCAACAAGGGAGTGAAAAGATGGTAAGTAGGGCTGCGAGCAAAATTTTGTTTGTGTGTTTGTGTTGAAACTATGAACATACCTAGTTTTATTCATAAATTACCTTGACTATATTTCCTGTCAAATCATAGCTTCCTCCTCCCTTCCCCATAAAACCACCGTTCCCTCTCCACCGTCCTCGTCCTCCCCTGATCATGCTGTATTCTTCCTTCCACCTTCTATATAACATTCTAGTCGCTCCTCCCATCATTCCACGACCCCCTCTCACACCCCCTGTCGCTTCATGGTCTCCTCTCACCTTCTCCATCATCCTACACCTCTCTTCCACTTTTCCTGCAGCCATACTCTGGATCACTTCCCATCATTCTGTCACGGACCTCTTCCACCTCCCCAAAACACATAACTATTGAAACAGTATCTAAGGGGAGGGAGAGAGATTTACAAAGTCGGTTGTGGCACTTGTCGCTGACCTGCATCAAACGCAACATTTTGCATGTAATGAAAGGTTAAAGAGAATAGGTTTTCGGTAAAGTAAGAAACTATTCGTTAATATTGTAGGTATAAGAGAAATAGTGAGTACCGGTAAAGAAGTGAAATAGAGAGTAAAGAAGTCTGGAAGCATTAATTATTGTATGCTAAGAGTAACTAGTGATGCAACGGTGTATGAAGTGACTTGAGTTCAAACAAATATAGAATGTGTATGAAAGTGTAAAGTTGATGCAGAGTCTCCATAGAAGTTTTCTTTTTCAACCTTGTGAAAGTTTTTGTTTTACAGATTAAAAATTCTATGCGGTGTAACGAGAGATACATAACGTCCGTTTTTGACTCTCTTGTGGAGCGTGAAAGTTTTGTGTTTTAGATCCAAGGACTGGGAGGAAGGAAACGTTCTTAGCGGAAGACCCACACACACAAAAAAAAAATAATGTGGAAAGTTGGGTGATATGCATTAAGCAGCAACGTCAGAAATGCTTTTTCTATTTCTTTTATATTCTTTTTTTATTTACTGTATAGAGTCCCAAGGAAGCTGCGTTGTGCTGTTAACAGATAGTCTTTCAGCTGAACATATGTAGTAACCATGAATAGTCGTAGGTCAATATTATCCATTACAACACAATGCTCTTTCTCTCATGCAAACCTCATACACAGAACCTCCAACAAGCACAGACCCTCACAACACCAAACTATTCCAGCTAGCTTTAAAGAAAAAAAAGTAGCAGATAAACACACCAACTTTAAAACCAGTATAGCAATTTAGGTTCCCATGATGTGTTTTGTTGTGGAGCGCATGTTGGTGTGCCTTCATGCCCCCACCCGCCCACCGACCCTTCCCGCCCACACAGCCATGACAGACGGTCTAGTTTTTGCTTGAGGCGGCACGGCACGTCAAGCGCTCCTGCAAGATGGATTTTATTATGAAGATGCATTGTGTTATGAGCCCCTGTCACGCACCGGCCCGGAAGCAGAGGCACCAGAACGATTTCCTGTCTTCACACATCTCCTCCTTCACTCTCACACTATCATTCCTTATTCGCACTCACTCCTCGGTTTTCCCCACTCATCGCCCTCACACTCTCCTGGTGACGCTTAAGATGATGGTTCACGGCTCCCGCACCTCATCCCGGCGAGGGTTGTCGAACTCATGATCTCCATCTCAGATCAAACTGATGCTTATTGCTTTTCTGCTTGATATTTCCCACAAGGAACCTAGCTCAGCCCATTTCCAATATTGCTGTCTCTCACACGTAACTCCTCTTTTGGGAACCTTTCTCTCCTCCTTCTGCGTGTATTATACAACCCAAGAAACGACTGGAGTGAAACGTGTGACATTTCTAGTCTAATAAATTATCTCAGTATATTAACGTCCAAAATGAAAAATGAACTGCTGATATTGAAATTTTAATTCGTCTGTCGTGCTGAATAACCTGCTTGTATAATATTTCTGGGGTAGTTATTTGCGATTAATCTCAGCAGAACTGTAGCAGAAATTTTTCTTCAGACATTGGTAATTTTAATCCTTAATTGCAATACTTTGCATCTGACAAGGTAATTACAAAAAACTTTTCATGCAGTAGAGTATGTGTCAGCCGTTCAACCTTCTGATGCAAACATACCCTTGTTTGTTAACATTACTAACCTAAATATAACACCACCCGTTCTTTGGCCGATCATTTCCATCAATAACTAGACAATGACACATGGATGCTGACACCGTGCAGGACGTTACATGATTTACATTGAGTGTTGCATGCATAAAAGCCTGTCTGTAATAGCTAAAAAAAAAAAGAGGAGTAAGAAATTGATGCCTCCTGTAGCGTGCTGGGAGGAAGGAAGACAAAAGAGACAACACTCACCACCTGCAGGGGAGGCGAAGCGGCGGCCACGTGCTTCATCTGGCCTGTGGAGGACAAAGTGGCAGCCAAGGGTGAGGCACAACACGCACTGCTTCTGACACTCATACCAGGCTGCAGTGACAAGGTAAGTGTGTGTGCGGTGAGGGGAGGCGGTTATAATAAAAAAAAATTACATTCTAACAACACTGAAAAAAAAAAAATGTATATACATATATACTGATACACGTATAAATTTAGGAAATTTTTTGTGTATCGCTGATGAACTATTGTTAAATTACTGATTGATAAGGTTTGATAGACACATTGATAAATGCTGATGAATAGAACAGAAAGAAAGAAAGTTAGATAAATATATAGATAGATAAGTGAATGGATGGATGGATGAATGGATGGATATAGATAGATATAAATGCAGATACAGAGACAGAGTAGATATATATGAATACACACGTTACCTGCATTTATAATCATATATCCACAAACTCAATTCACAAGCTATAATCTCCACTTGTCAATATGCCATAGATCTAGAAGCCCATGAGAGAAATTTTATACAACCAACATAAAGTAATCACAGATTGTGCTCTGATTTAAACATTGCCACGTAGTAACTTTTCTTCAGGTTGTCATCTGGATAGTTTTTAACTTTCAGCTTCGAATCCTGAGATTAAAAAAAATAAACAACAGCCGCACAGGAAAGCACAGACAGAGACAAGCCTTGAAATATTAAAAGTGTGTCACCAACTTTGTATTTCCTGCCTAAACTTTTACGCAATATTCGACAAGGAACAAAATAACTTATCTCACACACAGTGGAAGAAGATGCATTGAAAATGTCAGAAATAATAACGATACGTCCACATTATTAAAGTTTACTGCATGATAGATCGTAATGTAGCTAGGAATGATCACTTAATTTATAGAATTCGTCTGTGAACGCAAGCTGTGATCATGAAGACCGCCATGACTACAATAAACAAATTGCTATTTTTTTTTTCTATTAATTGTGTATTTAGGGATATTTACAGCATGCTCACGTTCGCTCCTACGAACAATTACGTAATTACTTCCTCGCTGTGGTGCACTGGGACGAGGATTACGCGTCTCATTCCCTTTAATTCGTTGCGACCCTAGTCCATGGCAACCTTGCAAAGTTATGTGCGTGAACGACCACTAAA
Source organism: Cancer borealis (assembly GCA_036785275.1). NCBI lineage: Eukaryota > Metazoa > Arthropoda > Malacostraca > Decapoda > Cancridae > Cancer > Cancer borealis. The sequence continues at coordinate 26,697 of JAXIVD010004755.1, read as the reverse complement.
CATACACACCTTTACTCCTTTGTGCTCTCCCACACTCCCACCTAAGGATGTTTCAGTTGAATGAACATTTCTTCATTGATATATGGCGATTTGAAACACATATTATAATACATCACTGTATATGTATTACAATGTGTTCTATATCTCATGTTAAGTGATTATAAAGAACGAGAGGAGTTGAGAGCTTCAATCCGTTGCATTTTATGACGAAACGAAAACATCAAAATGCAGTGGCAGATATTTTTTTGAAAGTCATTTTGCATATTAGTGAAAATACAACTTGTGTATAAAGATATAATGGACATGACTGCACCATCATGATAGAGGTCAGATAAACCTGGTTTTGTTCAATGCCTCAAAAACTCAATTTCTACAGCTATCTACTTGACGTAACCTTCCAGATAACTATCTCTTCTTCTTTAATGACAATCAACTGCTATCTTCTCCACATTAAACACACTCGGTATATCCTTTACTAAATATCTAAACTGGAAATTTCATATCTCTACTCTTGCTAAATCGGCTCCAAGAAGTTAGATGCCCTATGGCGTCTGCGTCCATTTTTCTCTCCTTCCCAGCTGCTTGCTCTGTATAGGGGCCTTGTCCGCCCATGTATGGAGTATCGTTCTCATGTCTGGGTTAAGTTAGGTTACATGTATTAAGGAATTTTCTATCATATTGAGGAATCCTTTTTGTACCTTTAATATAGATTAACAACTCACAGAGGAAGAAGCAGAAGGTGCAGATGACTTTTCGATTAACCTAATGAAGAATGCAAACGATTTTCAACTGGAAAGATTCGTAGAACTTTTTACCAAATGCTTACAAAACTGTTCCGTACCAAGTACTTGGAAAAATGGTATATTAATACTAATTCACAAGAACGGAGACATGAACAATCTAAGAAACTATCGTCCAATAAGTCTATTGTTTGCAGTATGTTAGGTTTTTACAAAAGTACTCACGAATTGGTTTAGTGCAACACTAAACTTAAACGAACCGAGAGAGCAGGCAGTCATTCCGGAGTGATTATTCAACAACTGATCACATTCATTAATTAGGTAGTTGAGAAATATGAAGAATACACTATCTATCTATCTATGTAAATACTTGGAACAAAGATGAAGCATTATTTTGGAGTATTCTTATGCTTGATAATGTGGTTTTATACGTTTGCCTCATGCTTGATATCTTGGCACACCGACAGATAACTTGTAGGGTGAATCAACCCTTGGAATAATCAATATCAATCACAGTGGCCCTGGACGTGGCTTGAATTTTTTTTTTTTTTTTACCAAAGATAGGGAATCATCAGGAATCAAAAACTCCATCATAACCATGCACCCTCTGGCTAGTTAGGGTGAAGGAAGACTGAACAAACATCTTTATAAGAATTCTCAATCACAAAAGTAACTTGACTGGAGGGTCCTTATCTGCACCACAACTATGGTAGGGAATCTGAGAACACTTAAAGGAGAGAGTACCCTCCCTCACAGTAAGCAGGACTTGTAAGGCATATAAGAGGTACATTGCCACTGATAACAGGCAGGTTTATGGCGAAACCTCGGAAAGATAAACGTAAGAACATTGATGAGATTCAGCCTATGACTTGGATTAGCGTTTTTCGCCCACACACCCACACCTTCATCCCACTTCCCCCCCCCCCCCCCCCCCCCCACAACTAAACACATATCCCGGTCAGCTGTGGTTGCTTGAGATACAATATTCTTTTCTGTTTTCTTTTCACCATTGAAGGGATTTTGTCTGGAAAATATATATCATACTAATTTATCTTGTTAGGAAACAGATTTGCCGATGATGATGATGATGATGATGATGCGTGAATATCCAATTTAATCAAGTGACATTATTTCTCTTTTTTTTTTTTTCTCTCTCTCTCTCTCTCTCTCTCTCTCTCTCTCTCTCTCTCTCTCTCTCTCTCTCTCTCTCTCTCTCTCTCTCTCTCTCTCTCTCTCTCTCTCTCTCTCTCTCTCTCTCTCTCTCTCTCTCTCTCTCACTATCTAACCTCCTCGAGACATTGCTTCCATATTTTTTCCCGTAATTTTCATTCTCCATTAACCTTCGCCGTAATTACTTCTCCATCAGGAGCCATTGTCTTGCCTGTCCTCGCCACTAACTTACACCTCCAGCGCATAAAGCGGCTGGCTCAACTGGGATATATTAATGACCACAAAAATTATCACCACCTTCCACCCACACAAACACACACCTACTCACAAGCAGGGACGCGCGCGCACACAAGCACATACACATACACACACACACACACACACACACACACACACACACACACACACACACACACACATACACATACACACACACACACACACACACACACACATACATACACACACACACACACACACACACACACACACACACACACACACACACACACACACACACACATGTATGTACATACGCACATACATACATACATACACACACACACACACACACACACACACACACACACACACACACACACACACACACACACACACACACACACACACACACACACACACATATATATACATATATACATACATACATACATACATACATACATACGTACATACGTACATACATACATACATACACACACACACACACACACACACACACACACACACACACACACACGTACATACATACATACATACATACATACACACACACACACACACACACACACACACACACACACACACACACACACACACACACACACACACACACACACACACACACACACACACACACACACATACACACATTAAATTTAATTAAACATTTTTTTATATATGTATTGTCTTTCTTTTGACCGCTTCTTCCTCCTTCATACGTAGGCGTTTAATTACACTAGGTAATTTTTTTTTTTATAGAACGAGTTTTTGTTTATTGTACTTTTTGCAATGCTTATTTTGCAATTCAATTCAAAGTCACATATTTCATTCAAATATCACATGATTCATATTCTATTATATTCAAACATAAAACGTGTAAAATACATGGTGCTCTCAAGCTGCTTGCTTCTGTTCTTTTTAATATACTCAACATGATAATAGAAAAAAGTTTATGATCATAATTAGAATGAAATAAATGTATGTATATCCTGTTAAAAGCTTATTCTTTTTTGCAAGAACAGCATATAAAAACTTTGTCATTCATTATTGAACATTTTATATTATATTATTAACATATTAACAATTAACATATTAATATATTAATTAACAAGAAGATAAGGTTAAGTCATACAGTTGAATGTGTTAGAATAGTTTATTATCGACAAGTATTGTTACAGTTACAGTTATGTGTTAATGGTGTTACTCGTGACGATGGGTAGGAGTGTTACGCTGACGGTGGGTGGCGGCGGTGGGGGTGGTGGTGGTGGTGGCTGCAGCCTTCAGACAAGTGTTGAGAAAGGTCTGGGCTCCTGTCACCTGGCACCGAGGACCCTTGAGTCCCACAGTGCAGGACTTACGGTCCTTTGGGGGAGGCACTGTCACGGCTACGTCAGGGTACTCCTGCAGGAGTCTCTTGACGGTGGCACCGGCAGGGCCCACCACGTGACACCGCTGCTGTGGTGCCACTGCCAGCTGAGCCTGAATCCGCTCCCCATCGTGCAGCAAGGCCTTGAGGCGTGTCATTGTGCCGGCAACCTGCCGAGCAGGTCCCCGCACCCTGACGGTGGCCGTCACTGCGTCCAGTGGCGGAGGCACCGTCACACGCACACCCACAAACTCCTTGTGCACTTGTTGGAGTGTGGACCTGCGTGGCCCCACGATGCAGCGACGCATGTGAGGCGCCACAGGCAGCGTGGTGTCCACAACTTCTTCCTTCCAAGAGTTTCGAACACTGTCATGCAGGTCCTTCTTGGCACGCCGAGTGTTCTGGCGTGGAGGAAACATGGTCTTCTGCTTCATTTCACCCTCCTTGTGTGTTGGAGGCACCACCTTCTGTTTCCTCTGTCGTCTTTTCTTGCTGCAGACCTGGGTCCAGGACTCCGTGGAGGAGTCAGGGTCCTCGCCACATACGTGCATCACACCGTCCAACAGTCCCACGTCCACCATGGCCACTTCTTTCTTCACGTTGACTTGCTTCTTTTCATCTTCAGGCTCTTCAATGGCGTCTTCATTTGCTTGAATTTCTTCCTCCTTTACGATGTCGTCTTTCACTTCTTCTTCTGTTGCTTTTTCCTTCAGTTCTTCTACGTTTTCTTCTATACTTGCTTCCTCTTGTACATCTTCTTCTATTTTTTGTACTTCTTTGGTTTCGTTTTCCTTCACATCATTAACAGAAAGAGTGCTTCGTGCGCCTCTCTTCTTCCTGAAGAGACGCCGGAAGGCAAACCAACAGCCGCATGTCGTCTTGGGCTTGTCCTCTGCGTCTTCCAGTACTAAAACACCACTCATTATTTCACTGTTTTGATTCATAGTTTCGTTTCAATATACCGATTTGTTACAGCTGTCAAACCTTAGGTGGACACAGTATGTAGGTACCAAATTCCATCTCAAGGTCCAAGCTGTTAGATCCAAGCTCTTCAAATTAAAACTAATGAATGATGATTGGACGGAAAGCCAACAAGACAACAAGAGATGACCAATAAGATGACAGGTTGGAGTTAATATTAACTCGCTGATCAAAATGAAGTTCAATATTTTCACCATATCGGTTTTGCCGAACCTTCAATTTGTAAAATACAAAATCATGCCAATTTACGGTGAGAAATTCGTATACGGTGAAGTGAACCTGAGTGAACAGCAGCAGCGTGTGGGGCTGACCCGCGCGGCTGCTGCCAAGCGGGAGCGGGAATTGGTCCGCCGGTGGGCTGCTCGACGTGCAAAGGAAACACAAAGGCGGGAAGGTGAGCGGCTTCCAAAGGAACTCCTCGGAAGCCGTCACTCCTTGGACCAGCAGGATCCCTTGCCCGAGGAGGTGGACACATGTTCCTCCACCTTGGGTCTGGTGCAGCCCAAGGAAGCTGTAAGGCAGCACGACGCTCCTCTGGAGGAAATAAACCTTCCAAACATGGAGGACACCTTCCCTTCAGAGGACGGCAACTTTTCCCTCATTGGAGAGGAAGGAGGGAACTCACCAGGGACGGCGTGCACCACCACACTGTTGGTGACCGTCCCCAGGTGGGTGCTGCGTCCCCCCGTGGTGTTCTTCCCGGCGCGAGGGGGCGTGCTGGTGCCTCGCCAGCGCGGCCACCACGTGGTGTGGCGTCGTAGGGGCCAAGAGCTGTACTTGGAACGCAGCATATCGTGGCTAAGGTTCTTTTACTTTGCGGGAAGGAGGCGTGAATTGGTTGAGGCAAGTGCCAGTCACACCCTGTTTGAGGCGCGTTGGCACACCCTTCTGTCACGTACTGTTGCTGTCACCCTTCAAGAGTGAGTCGGCCAGGAAGGGACATCAGTGTGATCACTCTTGCATTTTACAGCCCCGTCACACATTGACAAGAGTTGGCTCATTGGTATCATTATTATTATTATTATTATTATTATTATTATTATTATTATTATTATTATTATTATTATTATTATTATTTATATTAGTGTTATTATTAACACAAATATTTTTATTGTTATAATTTTTCATTATTTCAAACTGCGAGCGAAGCGACCGTGCACATGGTTTTGTGACCCACAATTCATTCACATTTGTTTGCATATATATATATATATATATATATATATATATATATATATATATATATATATATATATATATATATATAAATATATATATATATAAATATATATATATATATATATATATATATATATATATATATATATATATATATATATATATATATATATATATATATATATATATATATGCTGCGTTGGCATTCAGCTTTAATTAAACACAGGAAATGTGTTTGCCAAGCGTTGTGCCCAAGATCTGTCTGTGGCAGCACTGAAAAGAGCCCTCTTAGAGGGGGATGAGAAGGTCCTAAACAAGCTATTCTACTTCCCAGCTCCTATTCCAGCAACAAGACAAAATCTGAGGTACAAGACTCATCAGGCAGTATCCTTCGTACGACAAGGCAATGTGTTTTGCACCAACTACCCAAACTGAAGTGAGCAGTTTGAGTATGCTGGGTGAGTGGTTTAGGGGATCAAGGTCATCCAGCACGTTTATATACTTAATTAAATTTAACTTTCCTTCATGTGAAGCCACTATGCTCTATTGATGCTCTACAAAAGTGTGTTACTATATATATGTCCAACATGCTGGGAAAACATGAATGTTCAGTAAATTATCGTTGTAAAATTCTAAGAAGAAAATGATAATCTTATAGTCATCACAAATATCACATTTATTTTTTTCATAATTAATTAAGGCAAGGTAATGTTATAAATTATCATGATTTTCCTTCCTTTGAACCTAAAGTGCATCTGATATTGATACGTGTTCCCATTATTCAAAAAGGATTTCAGTCTGTGAATGGAACTGTCGATGAAGAGACGCCACTCAAATAACATATATCCATAACAAAATACATCAGCGAGTCTGCAAAAACTAGTAACCATTTTATTTATAATTAATATTATAACCTTTAAATACAAAAGAGCATCATTATATGTTCATATGTGCACTTACATAAAAAAATATATATATATAGAATATCATCAAAGGTTGTCTGTGTTCCAAGCACCAC
>JAXIVD010004755.1:10000-12500 GCA_036785275.1 Cancer borealis | reverse complement strand
GACTATTTTCTCAAACTTTAGAAACCTACAAGGGATAAGGATGATTATTTGGCGTTAAATATGAATGTGAGGAAAAAAGCCTGTCCGTGTTATTAATTGTAGTAGTGGCGACATCCGTCAACACAATCGGTAGGTTCGGGCAGGCAACACTCACACTGTATTTCTTTTCTTAAGGAGTTGCCATATTTCTCCATGAGCTGTATTAAGTGACGTCATCATAACCGTAAAACAGAGTACACCATAAATTTTGTTTTTGAGAAGGATAATTTCAGGGATGTCATTTCAAAATCTGAAAATTAAGAAAACACTAACGCAACTCTTTTTTTTTTTCTCTCTCTCTCTCTCTCTCTCTCTCTCTCTCTCTCTCTCTCTCTCTCTCTCTCTCTCTCTCTCTCTCTCTCTCTCTCTCTCTCTCTCTCTCTCTCTCTCTCTCTCTCTCTCTCTCTCTCTCACACACACACACACACACACACACACACACACACACACACACACACACACACACACACACATTCTCACACACACACACACACCCACTCATCCACGCGCCATTACTTAGCAGGTATTGCCATTTCCGTGCCACCCCTCAGTTGGTATCACTGCTTACTCACTTCCTTACGTTAACTGCTCCTACGAATACTGTAATGACCCCCAAGGCTGCCATCCGTCTTTACAGCATACCACTAAATTACAGGCGAACCTCTAATCAAGAAAAACATATCATCAAAATGCACAATTTCTCAAAATCTGCCAAACTTAATCACAACGTCATGTTTAGTGCTAAGCTTTGTTTTACTCAGTCATGTTTAGTAATTTCTTTTACAAACTACTCTTGTTAGGTTTATTGTACATTTCTTAGTTTGTATCAGGTGTAAATAAAAAAAAAAACTCAATTATGCATTAAGAGATAGTGGTTATTCATCAGCAGTAAAAAATACGAAGAATAGTAACACATAGACCGCCACTACCTGTATATTTGATAGGCAGGACAAGCATGCTAAAGTTTTAATCATCAATGCCAAGCGTAGAAGTATATGACTCTATTGCTTGTACAATTTGAGAAGCACACAAATAATTGCACACACGAAAGAAAAATAACGAAAGTGAATAAAAGTAAACATGTGTACTGAAACTTCTGAAGAAAAAAATCTCTTAAAAAGCTAAATAAGTGACAAAAAGAATTACTGAGGTCAGCTGAAAAGAGAAAGGGAGCGAAAACAGAAGGGAAAGGGAAGGGAAGGGAAGGGATGGGGAAGGGAAGGAAGGAACGGCATCACTTCCCTCACACAATGGGATGGTCGCTGAAACGGCTAGTCTCGGCCCACACGGACACGAAGACCCTCACGAAAGACCACAATTAGAAGTATTAAGAGAAGCAGCTGAGACGAGCAACATAAGAGAACTAACCTCACCACCACCACCACCACCACCACCTCGGCAGCAAGGAAGGCAGCGGCGACAACAAAGCGAGAAGAGAGAGAGAGAGGTGGAGAGAGACAGAGCGAGGAACATGAAAGCACCAAGAGTCCGAGAGTTTTAATGACACACAACACGAAACATAACCACGCCTCCACAGACAGCAGAGGTGGCGATGGCGTCAACAGCAAAGACATGAGAGAAAAAGAGAGAGAGAGAGAGAGAGAGAGAGAGAGAGAGAGAGAGAGAGAGAGAGAGAGAGAGAGAGAGAGAGAGAGAGAGAGAGAGAGAGAGAGAGAGAGAGAGAGTTAAAGATAGTTAATCAATATACAAATAATTATATTTTTTCGAATAAGACAAGAATGATACAACCTGAAAACCAATAATACATAACAAAAAGGCTGTAGTAGAGAAAAAAAAAAAAAAACGGGGGAAAAGAGAGAAAGAGAGAAAGAGAGAAAGCGAGTAAAGCAACAACAGTTTTTTGATAAATATGACATCTAGCAGGATCCATGTCTCATATCCTGGAGTGACCCCAAACGCAACATAAGAAAGATAACTCCAAAATGAACAAGATATCACCCCGCCCGCTTGTCCCCTCAACCAGCCCCTTACCGCCTCCAACCCCCTCCCGCTCCCTCTACCAGCCCCTTACCGCCTCCCGCCCCCACCAGCGTCCATCACCGCTAAACGACACGACTCCGAGGGAAGAATATTATGTAAGTCTCAATAAAGGTCACGATGATTACAGGTTAGGACGTAGGATAATTAGCTTAATGAAGGAATGACGTGAACTGGACGAAGGAAGACGCGGCAGGGCAGGACACGTTGGAGGAGGAGGAGGAGGAGGAGGAGGAGGAGGAGGAGGAGGAGGAGGAGGAGGAGGAGGAGGAGGAGGAGGAGGAGGAAGTTAGTGATGAAGCTGTCAATGTGTGTGTGTGTGTGTGTGTGTGTGTGTGTGTGTGTGTGTGTGTGTGTGTGTGTGTGTGTGTGTGTGTGTGTGTGTGTGTGTGTGTTCAATGGGTAATCAGGAGGAGGAGGAGGAGGAGGAGGAGGAGGAGGAGGAGGAGGAGGCAGTTATGAC
>JAXIVD010004755.1:0-5000 GCA_036785275.1 Cancer borealis | reverse complement strand
GAGGCTTTCCTCCTACAGGCGGTGTATACGTTCGTACCCAAACACACGAGATGAAGGCAGCCTTGAAACATGCTGTTAGCGGAGTACTGTGCAAGTGACGCAAATAAAAGTGAAAGCGTGTGTGCAGGTGATGCCGTGGCCACCGCTCAAACAAGAAGCTGTGTATTGAATGGCGGCTCCTGCTGTGCTCCAGGCTCAAGCAAATTCCAGGAAGATGTGAAGGAGCAACCTTGGGTGAATAGCCAGTAAAATATGATATAAATAGAAAATGTTTGTGTCCCAGGTGTGCACAATACCAGCAGGTAGAAACACTAATGATAAAAAAGAACATAACCAGGAGGACGGTGCCAATAGAGCACCGATGCCAACATTAAAGGAGAGAATGGCCAGACGAACAAACTGCTATGAGTCAGGGCTAGATATAAAATACAAGACACAATAATTAAATAAATGAACCAGAAACGAGGTGTAAATGAGACAATAATGAGCCAAAGATAGTAAGGTAACACAAAGGGAGACACAACCAACACAACATTAATGAAAGGATATTTGTGTCACTGAGCCTTTGAGGTCAGGAATGGCAGCTGGCGCCGCAGGACACACAAGATACGGAAACGCCGGCAATGGTCGCTAATAGAATCCTTCCATCACCCTTGGGAGACAACAGCCGCTGCCTCTCACAGCTTCATGCACTTGATGGGAGGCATCGCTCAGCGGGACAGACGCTTCCCTCAGGCTCCAGATGCTCTTTTCCACTCTCTGCCACTCTCTTCTCTGATTTCCAAGTGTCTTCCCCACTTTGCATCTTTCGACTGCATTTAATATTTGTCATACTGCTCTTAGACCTTCATCCATTAAAAAGAAAAGTTTGATCTCATATGGTAAGTTCATGTAATTTGGAATGTTTGTTGTTGTTTTTAATTCAATTTTGAATAATATAGATACATGTATATGCTTTGAATTTTTTTTATTTATATTATGTTCATATTTCCATCGATGTAGATAAAAATACATATATACTGATTCACAGCTTTTATTTATTCTGTTAATATTTACGTGAGGCCAATCACCTCTTTCCCCTCCACCCCACCCCATGCACGCACGCACACACACACACACACACACACACACACACACACACACACACACACACACACACACACACACACACACACACACACACACACACACACACATCCACATCCACATACACATACACACACATAAAAAAAAAATTAAGCCTATCACCTTCAACCACCCTCTCTCTCTAAAAAAAAAAATAGAAAAAGAAAGAAACACTGACATCTAATTCACCCCCGAACCACTACCACTACGACCACCACTGCCTAATTTTCTCCTAATAATTTGTACTAAGTTACCTGCGCTATCTAGAGAGCCGAGAAATGGGACGCAGGGAGGAAGAAAGTTCGGTGGGAAAAAATTACGGTCCCACTAGCAATTTCCTCCACTGATAATTCAAGAGGAAGGGAAGGGAAGTCGGTAGAGAGGTGGTTAACTTTGCTCATAAGACATTGCTCCTGACTCAGGCCAGCCCCTCCAATAGGTTACCAAGTTCCTTTTGTTCTTAGTCACACAGTTGGTTATCTATAGACTCTCGCCAAGGCTTTGTGTTTGTTCTGCTCCTGTTCTGCTGTGTTTGTCTGTATGTATGTGTTTGGGATGCGTGTGTGTGTGTGTGTGTGTGTGTGTGTGTGTGTGTGTGTGTGTGTGTGTGTGTGTGTGTGTGTGTGTGTGTGTGTGTGTGTGTGTGTGTGTGTGTGTGTGTGTGTGTGTGTTTAGGCTGTGATCTTGGTGGTATGGCAGCGGAAGAGAGTACAAAACAAAAAAGTGGTACATATGTAATCAAAATACTGACAACTTACTTACACATATTCACACTTTTCCAATAAATCTTTGTAGGTGTTTTCATCCTTACACTTGGTACGCCACATTTTACTACGCTCTGAACGTAGAAAATTTAAATATACACTAATAAAAAACGAACTCTGAGCAATCAGCTATTACCACCCAGCTTCCCTCCCTCACATACCTCCCTAGCAATCCACCCAGTCTCGTACCCTAGCTGCTCTTCGTCCCCAAAGCCTCTGTCATCAACTAACACCCTTCATTCCTCCTACAACGCACAACCTCCACCCTGATGTAATACCTATTATACTGCTCCACTCCCAGCACCACCATCTTAACCCTCCCTCCACACCCTAAACCCTGCTACCCTTATCCCTGACTGCACTTGTTCCTCTCCAACCAGTCACACAAACTAACTTCTTCCTTCCAGCTATATTGATCTATATTTAAATTCACTGTTAGATGGTTCACAGAGAAAAAAATATATATACTTGATTTTGTTTTAGGATTAGATTCAGAATACAGATTATGTAGGTAATAGCCAGGTGCACACAGGTAGGATAGAGCAAGGTTTCGTTTTAATTGCTCCTGTGCGAGGTGATTGACACGCAGAAAAGATAAATGTGGTAGTCTGTAAGATTATGTTGTCCTGCATCCAAATATAATGATAGGTGTGTGACTTATACAAGCTCAAATGACATATAAATGGAGATGAAGAAATAATAAATTGTTATCGTGTGTAGAGATTCCGAGGTGGTATCTATCTTGATCTTGTTTCGACACTATAATTCATGTGCATTTTTAAGAGTCCTCCTAGGTATCATCTTAAATAATGTATAATCTGCACCAAACTTTACATAACATTTGCAAATATGAAAGAGATTTTAATAGTGTGCACGAACCTTGGATATTAAATGTTCTGAATAAAAAATTGTAAAACGACACAGTGCTTCGCCTAAAAAAAAAAAAAAAAAAAAAAAAAAAAACACGGGCAAAAAAACCGTGCAAATATAGACATAAAGATAAATTATAAAAGTATAACGTTATGACTTTAAACCCATTTCAATCTGATAATCCTGTCCTTGCATTTTCTAATTTAATAATCATAGATGAAACCTTATTATTTTTTTGTGAGAGACCATTGGTGTAGCGTGTAATGAGTGGTCGACACGCACACGACGACCAAACAACGTGAGTGCAGCAACATAAGGAAACAAACGTAAGAGTTAGCAACCTTCAGATTTAAAAATGGAAGCAATATCATAGCATTAGATTGAACTTTTCATGCACACACCTTCACATATACATTAACTCTGTAAAAAAACGCAAAAAAATAGTCTCTTCTTAGTTTATCATTACGATTAACCAAAGTGGACAACAGTAAAAGACTCAGGAAGCCACACGAAGCCAAGGCACGCACGACAGACCTTACAGACGGTTTATTAAGTTCGAAAAAATAACACGCATTTATTATTCATTCTTAATGCATGAACCACCATGAAACTGTATGTGTGTGTGAGAGAGAGAGAGAGAGAGAGAGAGAGAGAGAGAGAGAGAGAGAGAGAGAGAGAGAGAGAGAGAGAGAGAGAGAGAGAGAGAGAGAGAGAGAGAGAGAGAGAGAGAGAGAGAGAGAGAGAGAGAGAGAAGCATTTTAAACATGAATGCAGTAATATACATATGCGAACACTTTAACTATGACATTCATAATAAAACATGAAATAGTTTGCACAAATATATTACACTCGTCTCCATTTGCAATATGTTAATATATACATAACAACACCGTGCCACGCCAGCACCGACACCTCCCACAACATTCTCTTCCAACACCATCGCCTCTAAGGAGTCTTCCAGAAGGTATTTGCCGCTAGATATCACTACTATGGTCTATCCTTGACCGCTCGGAGCCTAATATACACGTGCATTATCTTTACTTGTGTGATAATGCAGGAGATTACATATATGACATTATTTAATTAATTTTTAAGACTAAACAAAAGAAACGCTTGGTATTTTCTCACCTTAATGTTGTCCTCCCACGAAAAAGTTTTGCTTGCTGAAACATCATATTATCACTGCAGATTAAGAATATAAATTGTTCTGTGTTTTTCGTTATCATTTGTGCCGTAAAATCAATCATAATACATTTCATCAATTATAACAGCTGTTCTTGTCTGCTGCAATTTCTTACTGTTTGGTTAAGATGTTTGTAATTACTACAACTACGTAGTATGTCAATAGTACATAGTTGTGCCGGTGACACTAGTTTCATGACAAATATTCCTTTACTAAGTTTCACATCTTTATTTATTATTCAAGTTATACCGGTCTATCATACATACTGCATCTAAAATTAATGTGGTGATATATAATACTGATATACATTACTTTGAATTACGTTTATTTAGAAGTGGTGAGGCTCAGTATTGTGCAGAGGTTTGTAATTCTTTTCTGGGAATTCACTCGCATTGATGTCCTCATCCATGAATTTCCTACTGAGTTATGTGAAATCTTGCTTCCTGTAATGTTTTATTCATACTACAGACTATGATAGTATGATATGCATTGCTTATACAGAATCATGTATGACGCATCACCTGGCATCACCTTTTCAACCTATGACATAATTCATAAAAAAATAGCTTTATTATTGTTGTTGTCTAGAGATACATTCTTGTAATGGTTATATACAACAGGTGATTCAGATAATTGTGATGAGCTACTCAGTGCCTACGTTGTACTTGTTTGTACCGCAACTATACTAAGTTGTCACATACTAACTTACTTTTCTAGTTACACTTCCAGATTGTAAACACTACGTCTGTACGAGGATAGAGGGTAATCATGTAACGTTTTATATAATTTTGAAATGTCCTTCACAATTAAGAAAACATCGAGAGATGACTCTGTTAACTTGGTCGTTTTAATTGATCTTTAACTTCGTCTTCAATATTTCTGCATCCAAATTATGGTTGGCAGACGTATATTACTCCACTTGACTATAAAATGCCAGCATCATCCCATATATATATATATATATATATATATATATATATATATATATATATATATATATATATATATATATATATATATATATATATGCATATATATACATGGACTTATAATGTTAC
>JAXIVD010004754.1:10000-33458 GCA_036785275.1 Cancer borealis | reverse complement strand
CTCTCTCTCTCATACGCCGGCCACTTTCCCTCCTCCCTCTGCCCCGCCTCCCTCCTTCACCCAGCTGTGAAGGTCACCCGGGAACACCTGTCTTCTGGAGACATCAAAATACAACGCTTTGTACCTTTCACCACGTAGCAGGTGTTGCAGAAGGAAGGGAGAGCTCGGGGTTAGGGAAAGCATTGATATTTTTTCATACCTTTTTCTCTTTCCTTGTTCTTTTATCTCTCTCTCTCTCTCTCCTCTCTCTCTCTCTCTCTCTCTCTCTCTCTCTCTCATCTCTCTCTCTCTCTCTCTCTCTCTCTCTCTCTCCTCTCTCTCTCTCTCTCTCTCTCTCTCAGTTGGAGGTATGTCCGTTACGTTTTTTTTATATTTTGCTTTTGATATTATTTTTACTTTGTATGTTGCGTATATATGTTTGCACTCACCTCTCGTCCCTTTGTGTCGTGTGTCTGTTGTGTGTGTGTGTGTGTGTGTGTGTGTGTGTGTGTATGTGTGTTTGTGTGTGTGTGTGTGTGCTGCGGGTGTTTGTGTGTTCCAAGAAAGCCTAGAATATTTTTCTTGGTGTAGGTGAGATGAGGCGCCATATAGTGAAAGTGCTGTGGGGAGGGTTTCGACGATCTGTGTGTGTGTGTGTGTGTGTGTGTGTGTGTGTGTTGTGGTGTGTGTGGTGTGTGTATGTGTGCGCGTGTAAACTACGCAGCTTTCTTTTCACCTTGAACGAAGTTTCGTGAAACAACCATTATGGAGTGTCAATGACCACACACACACACATCACACACACACACACACACACACACACACACACACACACACACACAACACACACACACACACACGTGGTCCAACATCACACTTGTCTCTCCATCACACACACACACACACACACACACACACACACACACACACACACACACACACACACACCTGCGTTTCCCCACCACACACCCCACCACTTTGCCACACATAAGGGCGAAACACACGAGTAAAGTCGGAGTATCATTAATAATTTATAACTCAGTTTGTAGATAATGACGGGCGTTTACACCATCATTCGTAATTATCATGTTTTTGCGCCCTTCCTCCTAGACCCAAGTCCCGCCCCCCTCCCTTTCTCACATCACTCATCCTCCTCACCTCTTTATTTTATTCATTTGGGTCTCCGCTTCTTCCTCGCTTCCTCTTCTCCCTGTCTCTTTGCGTCCCTCCCTGGCACAGCCGCTCATTGCGTCACGTGGTTCTCAGGCATAGTGCAGGTGTTGGCCAGGATGAGTATATATCCGTCGAGGCACCTCATGAACGCATCTCTTACCTACCTCCTTCACCTCCCGCGGCCCACGGCAAGGTCGCCCGCGCCCTCACGCCGACGAGAAGGCCGACAGGAACGGACGGCTGGAAAGGATTGAGTGTGGAGTGATGAAAAGTTAGGTTGCCATGCGAGAGGTGTGTGTGTGCGTGTGTGTGTGTGTGTGTGTGTGTGTGTGTGTGTGTGTGTTGTGTGTGGTGTTGTGTGTGTGTGTGTGTGTGTGTGTGTGTGTGTCACCATCACCACCACTAG
Source organism: Cancer borealis (assembly GCA_036785275.1). Classification (NCBI taxonomy): domain Eukaryota; kingdom Metazoa; phylum Arthropoda; class Malacostraca; order Decapoda; family Cancridae; genus Cancer; species Cancer borealis. Next base: position 31,900 of record JAXIVD010004754.1, on the reverse strand, counting down.
CATCACTATCCCCTTCCTCTCTCTGCACACACCAATTCCTGACACTATGTATATATTTAACACACACGGCCTTAACCTCCGCCCCCATGATGAAACGACCGCTCTAGGTGCCAGAAATAGATCCTCGTTCACGATATACATCCGCGGAGGAGGAGGAGGAGGATGAAGTAACACCCTATTGAAAGAACAACTGAAGAAGGATGAAGTAACACCCTATTGAAAGAACAACCTGAAGAAGGAGGAGAAAATACCATTCGTCAGCAACCTTCCAATTTTTCGCACGTGTTCGAAACGCCAATAATTACCACGCGTTTTCATCTGACTCACCATCACTCATTGGCGGAGCGATGAGGCGGCCGCGGCGGAGTAGCTGTATACAAGGCGTTGGGTGTAGGGGGCGAGGTTTATGTCGTTAGTGGGGGCGAGGAGGCAAACAGATGGTGTCGGTGAGTGGCCGGGGTCACCCTCTTCTTGCCACTTTTCCATCACCACAACCACCACCACAACCACCACCACCACCCTCTCCCTCTCCCCGAAGTTCCGTGAGGACGATGACTTTGTGTTGCATGTTGTAGCATCTTGGCCCGGGAGGATCGACGAATTAACAACATGATGCAAACTTAAACAGGTGCTCTCTCTCTCTCTCTCTCTCTCTCTCTCTCTCTCTCTCTCTCTTCTCTCTCTCTCTCTCTCTCTCTCTCTCACTCTCTCTCTCTCTCTCTCTCTCTCTCCTCTCTCCTCTCTCGTCTCTCTCTCTCTCTCTCTCTCTCTCTCTCTCTCTCTCTCTCTCTCTCTTCTCATTTACACACAGAGGAATATCGGAAGCATGTCTAGTTTAAAACTCATTTTTACCTGTTGTGTCACGAACATGCACAAAAAATCTTCGGACTCTCGCCATCACCGCTGTGTTGCGCGGAAGCCCGACAGGCAAGCAAGCCAACAACAGAGACGCATGAAGCTGCATGGCCGGTTTCCCAGGCTCCCCCGGATCGTGAATGAGGCCGGAGGTTAGCTCGATCCCCCGCCCCTGTTTGCCCCTCCGGCCCTCCCCGTACAAGGTCCCGGAGTACGGGGGAGGGCAGGTATTTTGGTCTCCTGGCCCTCACCTAGCAACTCCCGTGGTGGCAGTGGAGGCGGCTGACTTGACGTGCCAACAGCTGCCCCGCCCTGTGACGTCACGTGTGGCGTCACCTTCCACGTGTTTCCGTTTGTAAACAGTTTGGAGCGGCTGGAATTTTTCTACACTCTCTTACATCTATTTAGATCACTGGACTTTCCTGTCGGTTTGCCTGATTCCCCCAAAGCTGTGAGGGGTGTTAGGGCTCCTGAGGACAGCTGCCCACTGGGGTGGAGCCTGGGAATGCCGGGACAAGGGCAGGGCCGGGCAGGGTAGGGTGGTGATGTTGCCCGGTAGCTTCCCCTTCAGCACACCCTCATCCCTCTCACCACCACCCCTCACACCACCACAGTTCCAAGAGGCAGGCATCACGGCCTCTTAGATCACAACGTCCGGGCCCCAACGGACGCTTGTATGGTTTACTTTGTCGTCAACCTTGGCAGGAAACACGGCAAGGTCACGCGCCAACTTTAGCTGTCCCTCCCTCCTCCACTTGAGGGCACGCTCGGCCCCCTCCCTCGAGTTTGGCTTATGCCAGCTGCCAGTGGGAAGAAGGGAATTTGAAACAAATAGCTCAGTTGATTCGAGAATGATTTAAGGGTGGTGAGGAATCTTCTCAAAGCGTGGCCCTTGGGGTGTGGCGGCGACTGAGGTGCAGCACTGGTGGAAATAACGTGAGCCGTCTGGTGGAGGTGGTGACGCCCATAACCGTTGACCGCGCCCCACCCGGAAACCCTCTCTCTCTACCCAGTCACATATCAGATTCACAAGAAAAACAGCTGCGTCGTCTTTCTGTCTCGCCGGGCTTGTGTCCTGAGCTGATTACTAGTAATTATTACAAGCAAAGTGTCGCCGCATTGCCCTCATTATGGACACCAAACAAAGAATACGTAACATCCGGATTCATATGGAGTGAGCCAGGAAGCAGGATAGCACGCAGGACAATGTCAGCGGCCTCGGCAGTGTGGCGGTGGTGATGGCAGCGTGGCGGCGGTGACGGCGGCGACGACGCGTGACTGTGGTAGCGGGAGGTTTCCGCTTCAAGGGAAAACATGAGTGGAGGCGGGAGGTGCATCTTCAACGCTCACTACCGTTCTCTTTACAACTCCGTGATGCTTCTGAGTGACTCGCTCGCTTCGCCACGAATTCCTGTGAAGCACATCCGGCGCTGTTTTCCTACTTTATGTAATTCAGTTGCCAGATTTTTTTTCCGATTTTAGAATCTCGCTTTGTAACGTTACACTGGCGCCGCGTCATCGTCATTAGCGAGCCCATTTTTCTGTTAATGTTAATGTATAGGTTTGTTTTATGTAAACTTTTCTGACAATATGGCTATGATGGTTCTATGTTATTTGTTTATGATTTAACGATTTATATGATAGAACCTTAACTTTGGCGATACATTATAGAAAAAACTTAGTTCTAGCCCTGCATTAAACAAATGACGAAATATTTCAAATGATGCCAGAAAGACATGTTCTCCTTCGGTCGGACGCGAGTGTCAAGTATAAATAATCTTGCACTCATAGCAACACGAGGAGGAAAGAAATGCAGCGTCACCTTAACGTGAAAGACAAGAAAAAGCGAGTAAAGGAAATTGGTGAGAGGATAAAGTGTATAATATCTCTATTCATGAGCTGATAGTGAGCAGCGGTGTGTGAAGAGCAAAGAAGGTGAGGCGGGTGAGCACGCAAACTAACAGCTGCGCAGATCACCAACAACACGTCATGCGCAGCCAATTTAGCACGTTCTCTCTCTCTCTCTCTCTCTCTCTCTCTCTCTCTCTCTCTCTCTCTCTCTCTCTCTCTCTCTCTCTCTCTCTCTCTCTCTCGCTCTCTCTCTCTCTCTCTCTCTCTCTCTCTCTCTCTCTCTCTCTCTCTCTCTCTCTCTCTCTCTCTCTCTCTCTCAACGCTAACGGACACGATTACGGCAAGACTTAGGGTTGAGTTTAGGTTGTGTTCCCAACAACCTTGAGCAGCAGCGGACCACCGGGGGTTAATAACTGTGTGTGTGTGTGTGTGTGTGTGTGTGTGTGTGTGTGTGTGTGTGTGTGTGTGTGTGTGTGTGTGTGTGTGTGTGTGTGTCACCTCACAGACCAAGTCATCCATATCAAACTACGATTTGACCTTCCAAGTCCGTCATCTTGGGCAACACACTTTCTTTCATTGTCGGTGATATAAGAATTCGCAGTCTATAATAAGCTTCCTGGACGCAGTTTGGCGGTGGGTCGCATAATCGTTGCCAAAGGAAAATGCGTAGTGGAGGGTGAACGTCCGTATGTCTTCAGCGCATATCAAAATCATGCATTTCACCCACTCACAAATTGTCTCTATACAACGTCCGGTACGTCCCCGTTTGCGTATGTACTGCGTGCTGCGTCCCCTTCCTCCACCTCCTCTTACTACGACCTCCACTCCTCCAGCCCCCTCTCCACGCACGCAGCCACGTTTCCTGCCCTGCTTACTACTACCACCTCAGGGAAAGAAAACAGGACGTCGGAGTAAACGTTTCCTGAGTTATGTCTGCCGGAAGTTCACATTTTTTCCCTCATCATCTTCTTCTTCTTCTTCTTCAGTCTATACTTCCTTCCTTCCCTCCTTCACTTCGCTGATTCTGATGACATGTGGTCTTTTTTTTTTTTTTTTTTTTTTTTTTTTTTTTTGCCTTCAGTGAGGATTCTTAACTGTGCCTTGTGTAACACTACGGAAGATGTGGTGACGGGAATTAATTAACTTTGCGTATGTGTGTGTGTGTGTGTGTGTGTGTGTGTGTGTGTGTGTGTGTGTGTGTGTGTGTGTGTGTATGTGTGTGTGTGTGTGTGTGTGTGTGTGTGTGTGTGTGTGTGTGTTGAAAGGTCCTGTGCAATTTATTGATGACTAACTTCGTGTATCATATGTTGGTGCATATTGTATCGTGTTTTGGGTTTGCAGTAAGTTATGTCTGCTTGTCCTGATCCGAAACTGAGATGTGATGGTTTGGGAAAGGCTAAAAAAAAGTAGCAACACAATGAAAAGGAAAGTTGACCACGTATATAATTAGAATAAAGGGAAAACGTCCTTCTGGTAGAAAAAAAAATACTCAAAGATATTATTTCCATGACATATTTGAGTAAATGTTTGATTGTTAATATTGCAAAAAACTTAGTTGTTGCAGCCAGTTTAAGCAAATTTGGTTGGTAACAAGTTCAAATTATCCTTTATGCAAAAGAAGGAAGTTTGTAAGTTTGGTAGCTAAAAAGAAAATGGAGATTCTTCGTGGTGACTTATAAAAAACCTCGATCATTTTGAAAAGCTAAGCAAGGTACGAGAGGAGCTTAGTAAACGCACACACACACACACACACACACACACACACACACACACACACACACACACACACACACACACACACACACACACACACACACACACACACACACACACACACGATAACATGGCTTTCTAGAACATGACTTGGTGTTTAAAATAGATGTCACACTCATGAACATTCACACTGCTCGCCTAAGACACATGATGTAACTCAGCCATGTGAGGCTTAGACAACCTCTACTAAGCGTCTTATTCCATCCACATATACGCTGATAAGATTAAGAGAGAGAGAGAGAGAGAGAGAGAGAGAGAGAGAGAGAGAGAGAGAGAGAGAGAGAGCTATGTTAAGTCTCTGCCAGGTAATTAGCTAGATCCAGGCAAATGCAAGAAGAGCGGGTGTATGCAAGCGTAAGGGACCACTGACCAGCACCAGAAGGGCAGCATCAGTGCACTCAGTCAACACTTCCTTTCAAATATAAATTCAGTCAAGCGAACATTGATTCCTTCTCATAGACAATCAGATCAGCTTTTTTTTTCTTTCCTTTTTTTTTCTTTTTATTGGTTTCTTTCATAACGTGAATTTGAAGGAGTGATGGAAAGGGCATAATTGTGTTTATCTTTTCTTCTTCTTCTTCTTCTTCTTCTTCTTCTTCTTCTTCTTCTTCTTCCCTCCTCCATCACTTCCTTCTTTTTAGTCCTTGATCATATTTTTCCTTTTTTCTCCTGTGAAGTTAGAGAAAGGGAAAAGAGTGGACAGTTTAATATATGGTTATCTCCTCGTTAACAATTCATAATAAGTTTTTTTTTTGCAGTTTCCCGCTCTTCCCTTTCTCCTTATGTGGAATTGCAGAAAACAGGAATAATAAATGTACAATATGGAGAATTAATTGTTCCTTAACCATTATCTTCTGTGTAACTTTTCTTTCTCGTCTTTTGTCTCTCTTTCGAAGAAATTTTTTGGGAGAAGGACAGGAAAAAATAGACAGTTTTTGTAGTAATGATTTTCTAATTAACTTTTTTTTTCTGTATTTCCTCGTCAGGTGAAGCTGGAGGAGAGCGGGGAAGAGCAGATAGTGTACTCCTCCCAGCCCACCTCCCACACCGAATCCCCAGTTCCCCCCAGGAGCGACTCTGGCTGTGAGGTGTTACCCGGCCCATACACCCCCAGCCAGAGTCCTCTCCTGCCTCGCCTTCACCCACACACCCACTCCCCCACACACCTCTACTCGCCCACGCAGTCCCCGGGTCCCAGCAGACACGTCTCCGGGTTCTCTTCTCCCTACAGGTAAGTCAGTGAGGTGATGGTGGTGGTTGAGGTGCTGTGTTACCTTGTCTCCTTAAGTGTTCAGCTTTTGTTATATTCTTGTGTTTTTGTAACAGTCTTTTCTCCTATGTGGCCCCTGACCAAAATATGATACTCTCCATGGCCCTTATCATATGTAATCCTTATGTTTGATTACGTATAGTAATGATTAATAGTATGATGCCAGGAGGTATAGGATAAAAAAGAGTAGAGAATAGTAAAAATATTCCAAGATGTTGTTTCTGAATTTGTTGATTAATTCAAACATGTAATTTTCAAAATCCAGAAAACACTACAGCTTGGGAACCCTTGTATTATAATAGTTGTATGAGTATGACCTTTATTATGTATTCACTGGTAAAAAAAAATAAAAACATACACACACATATGTAAGTACGTTACTGATGTGCCTTGCGTCACCTTGACAGCCACACACCGTCGACGGGGCTCAGTCGTAACAACAGTGACGCGTCCCAATATGGCGGGTCCTACAACAGCTACTCCTCAGCTCCGTCACCCATATCCCCGACGCACTACTCGCCCTCACAGGTAAGCACACGCATCATGCAACACACCGGGGGAGTGCATGTAATGGCCAGCTAAATGTTTCTCTGGAAAAGGATTAAGGTCCCAAAGAGTGTAAAGTTCCAAGAGAGAGAGAGAGAGAGAGAGAGAGAGAGAGAGAGAGAGAGAGAGAGAGAGAGAGAGAGAGAGAAAGAGAGAAGAGAGAGAGAGAGAGAGAGAGAGAGAGAGAGAGAGAGAGAGAGAGAGAGAGAGAGAGAGAGAGAGAGAGAGAGAGAGAGTGTGAGTTGTTGCTTGCTTGGTGATTTATTCCATCAAAATCGTTTCTGTGTGTGTATTCACTTCACAGTCTGCTGCTGGTCTCTTTCGAGACAGTGTGTGTGTGTATGTTTGTGTGTGTGTGTGTGTGTGTGTGTGTGTGTGTGTGCGTGTGTGTGTGTGTGTGTGTGTGTGTGTGTGTCGTCTGTGACTGCATGGGAAAGTCGATAGTAAGATATTTCTTCCTTGGACTCATGGGTGATTTGCTCCTCGACAAACACTAGATAAGAAGGACTTGATCTTAGCCACAGTTACGTCACCCCAACACCAAATGCTACTTATGTCATATCCTGCTGTTGCACGTTTATCATGACTGCGACATTAATTCTCAGCACGGTACACCTGCGTCAACATTATTTGGCATTGTCGTCTCGCTATGTTCTTAATATCGTAATATAATGAGTGTTTAACGTCAAGGTAACGAGCTCACGTTAAACACAAAGGGAGCCGAGATAGGATCCTCGCACGCACGTGTTCTGCTGTTATCAAAAAAATTTTTTTTAATTCACTCAGTTCTATTAGGTTTAATTTTGAGGCACTTTAATGGAAACATTTCTACTCTCTTATTTAAGCTTTACTTGTTCTGTATCCTTGCATGTAAGTAGTAAGTGTACTCATGTGATGTGTGTGGGAAGGATTTCATTCTATGTAAGTTTATAGAGGTGACCAGTGCACGAGTTTATTAACAACACTTGAGTGTTTGTTTTACTTATGAGGTATTTATTATGCCAATGGATGCAAATGATTATTCAAATGAGATTAGTTTATGTAATATATATATATATATATATATATATATATATATATATATATATATATATATATATATATATATATATATATTAATTTAAGTTATTACTTTCACCCAGAAATCATTGTGGAAAGATTTAGATACAAAGTGAACCATTAATATAACACATATGCTATATTAGATGAAACACCTGCAAGATTCACCGTTAAAACGCCAGTAGTATCACCGTTAAAACGCCAGATAGGATTACCGTTGAACTCCCAGTTGTTAACTTGTTATCACCGTTAAAATTGCAGTTAGTATCACCGTTGCATAACACTTTATTAACTCACCGATTTGACTCAGCAGCCTTTCAAGGTTAAAAGATGGTAGTGTTAGATCAACCACCTCTTGTTCTGAAACCTTTGAAAACCTCTGTAATGTATGAAATCTCCTTGAAATTACTCAAATGTTCTATCTGGTCTTGGTAACTCCAGACCTGAAGCCCACCACCCCAGGTAGCAAAGGCAGCAGCATCTGCCAACTCTGTGCTGGGGAGAATTAAAAAGACTTTCACCTGCCTAGAAAAAGAGGTGTTGGTCCCTTTGTACACATCAATGGCACGTCCATGGCTGGAATTTGCTGTTCAAGCTTGGTCCCCTTACACCAGGAGGGACATTAACGTACTGGAGTGTACAAAGAAGAGCCACTAAGCTTATTTCCTCTCTCACACACCTCTCCTACGAAGATCGATTATCCAGCCTGGATCTCACTACCTTAGAGGCGAGACGCAGAAGAGATGATATGATAGAGACCTTCAAGATCCTAAAGGGTTTTGACAAGGTGGGAGGGCAGGAAGGCTTCCTCAAATTGAACACCGATGAAGCTAGGCCGGACACCAGGGGCCACAGGCTTAAACTTGAGAAACCCAGACACCACACCACGAAAAGGAACATGTTCTTTTCATCAAGAATTATCAATGAGTGGAAGTCTGCCGGAAGAGGTCATTAACAGCAGGAGTATCAATACTTTTAAAAACCGTTTCGACCGGCACGTTCAAAATGTAACGAGAAGGGGCACCTCTTACGAGTCCTAGGCTCCCTTGCCTCTTTTGTTATCACTAGGTAAGCGGTTTTTAGTTTCTTCACCCATTGGTCTGACGGTTTTTATGGTTGAATATGTGAGTAAATGTGGATATGGTGAAGTAAATTTGCAGTTTTAACCAATACAGCACACGTAACTATAAACTGTCTCAGGGTCTAGATGACACTGTTAGGAACATTTCTAGCCCCATATTACACTGTCGGAAAACCTATACTAAAAGGGAGGCTGCGCCCCCCCTGGATCACCCCACCCCTAACCTAACCTGTCATCCCTATCCATACTCTGAAATCACAACAACTTCAGAAAAACAAATAATTAAGCAATTCTAAAAAAAATAAATAAATCCCTAACCTAACACGCCCCCATCCCCGCTAGGACACTGTTCAAACACAACTAGAAATCTATCCTGATCAGGGGGCTGCGTCCCCCTTGGACCTAACCTAATCTAACCTAACCGCTCCAACACTTTTAACTGTCCCGATCTTATTATTAATTTTCGACAGTGTAATATGGGGCTAGAAATGCTCCTAACAGTGTCATCTAGACCCTGAGATAGTTTAGAGTTACGTGTGGTGTATTGGTTGAAACTGCAATAATACCTATGGGGAGGTTTACCCTTCTCCTTTGGCACTGTTTTGGGTTAGGTTGATTTTTTTCTCTCTATTTATTTATCTATCTATTTATCCATATTTCTATCTATCTCTCATATGACATCCGCTATCAGGCCACATTGCAGGTCTCAAGTGTGAGGCGAATGTTTGCTTGTCGCCGCAAAATGTTGTACAGCGCGGTGTCAAATGCTTGCTTAACATCATGGTTGGCGGTGTTCTGCGATGTAGGCCTATCCCATACTACATAGATGAACATGTCCTTCATTATCTTTATTATCATGTTCATTATGTGTTTTGCTCTAACGCCTCCCTTACGCTTCCCCGACAGTCACCCATCCAGCAGCGGCACATCAACTTCCCGATGCCGACCCACCAGTCTCCCAACCTGGGCCGTGTTCCCCAGTACACCGCGGCAGCTCCTGGCGCACTCTACAACGCCCCTCTAGACTTACGCGAGTCTCATAATCCCAACCCCATCGGCCATCCAGACTGCAAGGACGTGAAGGATGACGAGCGGCAAACTACAGACTTGCAACAACACTCTGTACTCGCAGCGCAGTCTGGCATCACTAGACAGCAGCTTATCAACAGGTAAAGCCATGTGGGAACTCCACCTTTATACAGGTTTAACACCTTATAAGAGCAAATTGCAGAAAATAACTATTGTAATATATGTTATACAAGCGTGTATGTGGTTGAAATTTTATTTTTGCACGTGAAGCATCTCAATTCTCACTGAAAATGATAATTTGAATTAACAAAGACATTTCCGACAGCCCTTGTCCAATTTGTGGAGACAAAATCTCAGGCTTCCACTATGGCATCTTCTCCTGTGAGTCCTGTAAAGGTTTCTTCAAGAGGACTGTACAGAATAAAAAGAACTACGTGTGCATGAGAGGCTCCACGTGTACAGTGAGCACCAGCACCAGGAAGAAGTGCCCCGCCTGTAGATTTGACAAGTGCCTCTGCATGGGTATGAAGCTCGAAGGTAAGGAGGGACTGGGCACATACCTCTCTCTGGTCATAGTAAAAACTTGTAGAATCAGTAACTTATTACTTAAACATGTTTTGCACATAAAAGCAGGACAGGTTTATGTAACAGGAATCATCAAAAAGTAGCTGGCAACTTCTGGGAAAATATCGTCACCACAGCAGTTAAACTTCCCTGATAGCATTGTTTTATTTAAAGTCTGTCAACAGCAGCTGCTGCTTGTAATGGGGAAGCAACAGCCCAGTATTGTCTGCTTAATGTGATTGTTAATGCGTCAGTCACCACAATCAGAGTTGTCTTATTTAATACTTGCTGTAATGCATTAGTAAACTTTTTTTTTTTTTTACCTTGAAGGCTCAATGAACCACAACTAACCTGTGAGGTGTTGAGATTAACAATCAACACAGGAACATAAATTAGATACATAAACATCTTGAGACCTCCCAGGAAGACTGATATCCCATCTCGGTACCTCGGGACAAACCCATTACTGGGTTTGTCCCAAGTTAAACTCTACTCAGTGACACTTCACTCACCCATTAAGAGTTCCGTTTGACAATAAGAAGTAGACCACCTCTACTAATTGTTCTTTGTTACCAAATGAACTTTGGTAAATGCATCATCATTATCAGCCTCTATGAGCCCATTGCAGGATAAATGCCTCCCCCAACCTTCCCTACTCATCTCCATCAGCTGCCCGTCTATTTCAGGTTACTCCTTTTTAAATAGGAAATTTGGGTCAGTTCCCTTAACCATCCTTTATTTGGATTTACCAACAAGAAAAGAATGAGGTATGGTGAATACAAATGAAAGTGATGTATGTATAACGGAAGGAACTTGGTCTTTGTAAATTTCCTGGCAGCCAATATTGTGAGCTTACACCATTATGAAGTGGGTCATCTTAAACTTGAAAAAAAAAAATTTAGAATGATCTTCAATATAGCAATTTATCACAAATTTTATCAATGGAGAGTAAGAACATACTTTTTTTCATTTATTATTAACATGGTCAGTTTTCATCACAACTAATAACACGTTATTCCTTCCTCAGCTATCCGTGAAGACCGGACTCGTGGTGGACGCAGTACATATCAATGCTCTCCTTACCCCCTCCCTCCTTCCCTTGTCACACCCAACACCGCCGGCCACCCGCTGGATTCCCAGAGGCTCCCTGATGCCACTGCAGTAAAGGCAGAGCCTTCAGATGGGGAGGAAATCAAACCTTCACCATCTGATGACAAGAGACCAGTACCTCTCCTTCTGCAGGTAATCCATACTTATTTATGCCTGTCATGAAACAATATGTTCATACATATACAATTTAAGAAAAAGAGACATCCTGTTATTTTCGGGAAATGGTAGGGACTATTTTTTAACAACATTACCTCTATTATCCATTATGTGTGAGGGATTTATTCTTAAGATATCTTCTAAACATTTATAATTACGTTCATTATGATGAATATCACTCAGCTCAGTATTATGAAGTTTCCATGCAGAAAATTGCCTATACATCCCATACTGTTTTCTGGGTTTTTTCTCTTTTCTTCCTCAAAATAGAATGCATAAAGTTTATTTTTACAACAGTTATTGGTGCATATGTAATATTCACTGAATGATATAGTATAATTTATCTGCCTCTTTAACATCTCAGAAAAATTAGTTAATTATAACAGTGTTAATTTAGCAGCACTACTCCATACTTTGCAATCAGGTACTGGCAGGTATAGTTGGAGATACTGTCAGGGTTTACTGCAGTTTTGTCCTGAGTGTAGACGTCCCCATACTTGTGATGGTCACTAATGATGATTTTCTTGCAGCAAATCCATGATGTAGAGCACCTCTGGCACTGCAATGAAAGTGAAATGGAACAGCTTCGGCAGTCTGAGGAAGCAGCTCGCCATGCCATGGACAACAACTCCCCAGACTTCCTGAACAACCTCTGCCACATAGCTGATCACCGACTCTATAAGATCGTCAAGTGGTGCAAGTCCCTCCCTCTCTTCCGACACATAACGGTAGGTTCAAGAAAACACCAACCCTTACAACACTATGCACACCAAACAACACTTTTCTATTAGCTCAAAACACTGACTAGCAAAGGGAAGACTTGTTTTATTTGTCTTTTATAACTTGAGGTTCCATTATTATAAGAATAGGAATACTTTCAGCATAACATTTATGCACTGTATGGTACCTCAGTTCTTGATTATTTTGCCTTTAAAATGATATATCAGAACCAGGATGGTTACTATGTATCAGTTGAAGAATTTGTGAGCAAAATTATCATTATTTCTCAATGTGTATAGTATAAATAATAAGTTTTTAGGAATTCCTTATGTATAACTATTGTGATGTAGCATGCACTATTTTTTGGCATTCATAACGAATGTCTACACACACACATACACGCGTGCACACACACACACACACACACACACACACACACACACACACACACACACACACACACACACACACACACACACACACACACACACACACACACACACTCTACAACCAGGTAAAATACGCACACACTATAAGTAGGACAGGATTTATAACAAATGTGCCGTTAAGTAAATGTCCATACATGATATTAGCTGAAGTTAGAAAGTAAGAAGTGAAGAGCTTATGAAGAAAGTAAATGTGGTTGAAATTGAAGATCCTTAATAGGAGAGGTAGGCCAGTTGTAAGATGGAAGGATAAGGTGAAGGAGTACATGTATGAAAGAAAAGCTTGCACAAAAAAGACTTGCACAAGCAAGGAGAGAGTGTATGTATAGGAAGAGGTGGAGGTTCTTCTGCCGTGGTCATCCCCTTCTTGGGACATTCGTAGAGGGAATATGTCATCAGAAACTATAGAATATAATAGAATATAAGTTTGGAGAGTTGAGATAACCATTTAATGCAGTTTTCCTATATTATAGAAAGTCCTAGAAATTATTAATGCCAATTTTTAAATTTCTTTTACAGATTGATGACCAAATTTGTTTATTGATCAACTCTTGGTGCGAGTTGCTGCTTCTGTCTTGTTGTTTTCGATCAATGGACTCCCCAGGTGAGATCAGGGTGAGCTCAGGTCGCACCATGACCCTGCAACAGGCAGAAGCCATGGGTATTGGGCCATGCATCGAACGCATGCTGAACCTGACATACCAGCTCAGCCGTCTCCAGGTGGACAAGTACGAGTACATGGCAATGAAGGTCATTGTGCTGCTGTCATCAGGTGAGCCTCAACACCTGCAAGTAGAACCAGGAGAATAATAGTTAAATGTTTGAAATGTTGCATTCCCTTGGGGGATGTTCTTGAAGGGAGTGAGGCGTCAGAGTATGTGGATAAATATAATATAGATTATGGTTTGCAAATATTGTACTAATGAAAGTCATCTTTTTTTCCCTTCTTTCTTTCTTTCTTTCTTTTTCTTTTTTTTCTTTTTTTTTCTAATGGCCTTTTTTCCAGTTGACTCATATTCAAATGTTTTGTCAATGCTCTTTGTTCATGTTAGTGTCTCACCTGAGAACTGTTCTTTGTCAGATGTGTCTGGACTGCATGAGGGAGAGAAGGTGCGAGACTCTCAGAAGAAGGTGGTGCAGGCGCTGCAGGAGTACACTCTCACTCATTACCCTCACCTGCCGCCTAAATTCGGGGAACTTCTCCTTCGCATTCCCGAACTTCAGCGGACCTGTCAGGTACAGTTCAGCTTTTAGACTCATTCCTTATTTCTCTTTTTCATGGCATGTTTCTGCAACAAGAAACAGCTCAAGAGTTGAGAAGAAGTAAAAATTCAGCTTTATATTTGCACTGGATATTAACCAGTAAATGGATATTAAAGTACTCATGGTAACTTAATTTGATAGTTGATAGTGTACAGTGTAAGTTCACATTTTTCATACTAGCCCAATATAGATTAATTTTGTCCTCTGGTAATTTTGTAATAGTATTATTCCCCTGAATTGGATTCATCTGTTCTCTTCTTTTTCTCTGATGTCACCAAATAAACATTGAAAATTACTTATTGTATGAAAAAAAGTATCATGTACTGTACATAGAAAGTATACAACAGTCTGTTAGGTTCAATGTTTTATAGTGTTTGTACAATTGATTTTACTTTTACAGGCGAGTAAGGAAATGCTCTCTATGAAGAAGAAAGAGGGCGATTTGCCAAGTTTCAACTTCCTCTTTGAGCTACTAAGAGGGGACCATTAGTTAAGGTGGGTGGTGCTGTGCTTTCTTTTTGTACTTCATTTATTAGAATATAACATTGAATTTGTTGATTTTAGGAGTACATATACTAGAATAGGCATTTTGTGCTCACTTTATGTTTCAAGTAGATGAAATGTAATGTCTTTCTGGATATTTACCTCCGTATATCCATCATCATCTTTGATACTTCACTTCCCTCTTCAGAAATTCCCTCTGAATGCTGTGTACTTATCTGCCTCTTTCATTCTTGTCACACCACATCTCTCCACCATCTGTTCTCTTGCATACTGTTCTCTCTGCTTCCTAAACTAAAAGGTTTTCCACTTTCATTTGTACATCTTACTTTCCTCCCAAACACCATCATTAGTAGTTTGCCTTCATCCATCCTCTGGATAAATATATTTCTTTATTCATTCTACAAAACTACTCTTCATTCCTAAAGTTCACTCTTCCATTCACATCATGTCATATACCTCACGATCACTCCACATATCCATTACATCCTTCCATCATAGATTGCTCAAATTTTTTGATTAATTTATTTGAAAAATTATAGTAAGAAACTTTAATCCATGAAGATGCCTTCAGAGAACACAGATATATATTTTTTTTGCCCCGGCAGGTTGGAGTGCAACCTCGTGTTAAGCATCAGTTGCTGCATCTCCCTCAGGTATGTGTGATCACTTTGGCCTCATGACGTGTAGTGTTGCAAGGGTACAGCATCAGTGCAAGAGTCAACAACATGCCATGATTACTCACCTCTACAGGGTTATGACCTAAAGTGATGACAACATTTTGGCTGTGATAGTGGACGTCACCATCTCATCCACCTGACTCACTGGATCAATAATTTCCCCCTTTAAGGGGAAGATTCAGGAATAAATCTGTACAGATTGTGTATGTTGAGCTGGAAAGTACAGGGAGTTACTGAATTATCTTTATTATTTTGTAAATAAGAAAGATAAATCAGCAGCTCTCAGTATTTTAATATTACGTATGTAGATACGATTCAGATGTCCTACATGTAATTCTGAGATACCAAATGCAATATAGAGTTTTATAAGTGAGTCCACTGGGTAGATTAGAGAAGTTATAAGGATATGCGTGACCTGAGTTACCACGTGTTGAGTGAGCGCATTTGTCGCCACTATACCTGATGGGAGATCATCTGAGGCTGTGGCATGGGCTCCGGGCTACACGCTGTCTTCCAATGGATATACTCTCAAGAAGCAGTACAGTATTTTTTTAGGAATATCATCTGCCATGCCATGTGTCCCGCATCACCATGTTGCCGACATTACCTCTGCTGTCTCCCCTCACTACCTGTGGCCAAAGATTGTGATAGCTGGTCGGACAAGTTGGGCGCCGTGCACATTTGCATATTTCATTAAATATGACACCCTGTGCACTTTTATGTTGATTGCTATTTTTGTACTCTCTTTAGGTTAGTCTCTGCTCTCTCTGTAGATAGAGCCAGAAGACTTTATAAGTCAAACTCACTTTAATTCTACATAGAAAACTTATTTTTGTTAAACAATATAATGATAAGTTATTTTGATTGTTATGGAGATGTGTTGATTGTGGCTGAGGTGAGAGGGAGCAGCTTGGCAGATGAGGCAGCATGGGTGAACAGCAGCAACAGCAGCAGCAGCAGCCGCGGCAGTAGAGGTGCCAGAGGCCACGATAGACTGAAACTCTCTAATGCTAATTGACAATCAACAAAATCTTGTTGGACCAAAAGTATGAATTGAGAACATGTAAATTGAAGCTCATATTAATAGATGCTTTAATGGCATAAATCTGCCCGTTGACTGACAGTATTAGACACCTACTAGTCACTCGACAGTCACTTTTACCGCTGAAAAGTCATACACACTCCACTCTTGAAGAAATCCCCGTGATGCCCAAGTCAGTAGTATTAGAGAGCTCTGGTCTTGGTTCGGCTTTGTGAATCTGTGACAATTCCACTGTGCTGGGGAATTGTGCAACATGATCACCCTGGGCGGGTGTTAAGGGAGACCAAAGGGCCTGTGGGATTCTACCTCAGTCAATCCTTAATTTTTCATATGCGTTCATTCCCTAACTACAATTTCATGTGGTCAACATCACAACTATTGTCTTCACATTGTCATTCAGTGTGGAGGCTTTGAGATGTGGAAAACTTATTTACTTGTAACAGTACTCATATTTGTGCGTATACTCATGGGTGAAGTGAATCCTGCAGCCTCGGTCCGCCCTACACTACTACCCACCAACCTTACACACAGTACCTGTCAACCAGCAACTAACCAAGTGCGGCAGTGTGGCACCCTAGAGTTATAACCTTTTTACTCTTTTTATACTTTCTACTACTCATTCTCTATATATGATATATTTCCTATTACTATTCGATACATTTTATCTACGTAAAAATTCTATCTTTGTTATATGTTGATATTGTTTTATATATTTAAAGAGATCTTATATGAAATTTTTCTTCATAACTCTACGTTCCCACATTGTCCAACATGATGAGCTACGAATACTGTAATATCTTCTGTGATGATAATTTAGCACTGTGTTCCATGTACTATACTGTCCCCCTGTGCTACTCTAGGCATACTGGGGTTAAACAGAAGTGAGAGAGGAGCACAGTGCAAGCTTTTATACTCAAACTTTAACCTATAAGATACCTAATAGGCTGTGGCCAATATGTGTTACATTTGTAAATGAAGGTACTTTCTAGGGTGGTCCTAGCCTGAGGCACCGTGTCCTCAGAATCTTCAGCCTTCACTCGAATCCTTCTTCAAAAGAATCCTCACTCTTCTCTGTTGGCCCGATGATCGCGGGCGTCAGGATAGGACCACTTAGGATAGGCCACAAGTTATGCAGTGTATCAGTGTTGGAGTCTATAACGAGCTGTTTCTTAAAACAATAAGCTGTTTTACAGTGTCTTTCCATTTTTCTAGTAGCTCTCAGTGTATCGTTGTTTTTAGCCTCTCTTCCATCTTGCGCTGTGCACAAGATTATTTGGGAAGAGACGAAGAGATGGTACTATCGAATTTAGTGTTCTATGTTTTCTACAGAAGAGATTTTTTAATTTATTGCATTACATTTCCTGATATATTTTTTTTTCTCAGTTTCACACCACTTTCATGACGGCTGTTATTGGTAACATTCCATGAAGTCTAAGATATTTGTTGCCCTCTTTTTGATAAACAAGATTTTCTCATGTGATATTATTTTAATAATGAGCAATTCAGAGGCTGCTGGGTAACTCCAAAGAGTCGAGACGGCCTCATGAGAGTGGTGCTCGGGTCGGCGGCGAGATGGCGCGCGGGGGCCCTCCCATCTAGCCTACACCACAGTCACTTGTTAATGAAACTTAATTAATTATTTTTTTGGCAAGATATGAATGCGTATAATTAATTCTTATTGATAATCATTCACTAATGATGCAAATGTCATCTTGAAGTCTTGAGTGGTCCGTGGGCGAGAGGGTGAGTGGTCTCAGGGATCCCCCGTGCAGAGCGCAGCAGAGACCGTCCAGGGTGCTGACATTGACAGAGGCTAGCGGGCGGGGCTCGAGCCGTCGGGGGTGCAGGGGCGGGACTCACCTCTCTTTTTTCTGAGGCACCGAAAACTTGTCCATCTCAGATTTATCGTCACCTTTCATTCAGGAGGAAAATTCCGCCTAATTTTTTCATACTATTTTTTACCTCACAACCATAACAACTTTTTTCATATTTTTTTTAATGTATTATTACACTGCAACTCGGGATGAACAAGTCTTCCGTGTACTCCACCACCGCATCACGCCCCCGCCCCCCCAACGCAGCACACGCCCACATCAGTCCACCCCGGCAAGCCAAATCACTAGTCCTTACACACTTTCTATTTTTTCGGAGCTCGACTCGTGAATACCACAAGGTTTACCAGATTAGCTTTCACTGCTAACACCCAACCTTCGTCTGGTAACACTGGAGTTATTGGAATCTCTTGCCTCATTGAATCTCATTAAAAAGAAAAGAAAGTAACGGTGATGTCTAAAATTGTTGTGAAAAAAGGTATATAAATAAATATATATATGTATATGTAAATTCCAACGTTAAAGGAAGAAACCTGCAAATCAAAATGAACTGTAATTGTGCTATGGAGGATTTTTCATAAAGCTAGGTCGTTTGTATTTTTGGTATCCTGTACATAGTTGTTGTCTACTGGAGCAAGTACTTAGTATTTTAAGGAAACTTTTAATAAATATACTTAAATATTGTGTTTCTCAGTTCCCATCTCACGCCTCATTTCCTCATGTATGTCTGCATGTTGAGACTCGAAGGTTATTATTAATGGTGCTGTTTCAGGAGCAGAGCTGAGTGACAAGGGCCCAGAGCAAGATAAGACAGGTACACTCGCGATCCACAGTTTCTGACCCTCCTCTATCAGTGGTGAAGATTAGTCCAGGGTCCTTTCTGAACGTCAACTCACTCTAACTATCACGAGGCAACTAATGCTGGGGTCACACATTGGCGAATTGGCTGCGCGAATGGCCGCGAACAAAAAAATGGCCGATTCGTTCTGGATTTCCTGTCTGGAAATGGCTAAGTCTAGGCTCTTGACAGAAATCGCCATTTTGAGCGAATCCCATCGCACATGAAAAAGCAAATACCATCCTTGTCTCACTTGCCTATACACAGAATCACATGCGCAAATACACTGAAAACCTTACATATTTTAACAAGGTGGATTGGTAATCTTTCATTCCATTTCTAATACAGTAATGGTAACCCTTGAAAGTTTTTTAGTTTCCATATATTTGCAATGAATGCAATGCAAAGAACAAAAAAGTTATATCCAGGTCTGATACATACATAATGTCTTCTTTATATCCATACTATGATTCCTAAGTAAACTACATCCAGCAAGATGACTCAAATGTGAATCCTTCAGAGCGAAGCCTCGAATCGCTCACAAGAGTGTGTGTCTTCGTGCGTTAGTTGCCTCGTGATAGTTAGAGTGAGCAGACGTTTAGAAAGGACCCTGGACTAATCTTCACCACTGATAGAAGAGGATCAGAAACTGTGGATCGCGAATGTACATCGACAAACAAGCAGACAGAGATGCATCGGGAACACAAGCTAAGCACAAGTATTTTGTTCACTGTAACGTAGCATTTCACAGAATTTTCGTAACATTGAAGTATGAATTGTATTTTCTATTTTCATTCTTTGTAGTAAATAATATGAAATAATGAAGCAAAAGCATAGGCATTTTGGCGTTGTGTGCATATATTTCTGACCCTTTGTTCCTTTTAATTTATTGAAACCCCCCACTTAAAGGAGTAACGAGGCCATAATCAGATAGACAGGCATATGATTAGATAACGAAAAAAAGTATGTAGCTAAACATGTCTTTACATTGTATCTTATTCCGTCCTCCCCTCTACCATACTCATTTGTTTTGCCTCTATACTTCCTTTCTGTTACAGCAAACTAACCCTGACTAGTACTATTGATATTTATTCTACTATTATCTAGACTTTTTCATTGCATCCAAATAGCTTCCAAGAGTTTTTTGTTTCCAGCTCAACTAAACCACCCTCCATTGCACACCTATTTGCTCTCAGATTTTCATATTACACTTAACTTTGAGTAAACATTATAGAGGTTACGTCAGTAGAAAGTTTTTTATTTACTCTCTCTCTCTCTCTCTCTCTCTCTCTCTCTCTCTCTCTCTCTCTCTCTCTCTCTCTCTCTCTCTCTCTCTCTCTCTCTCTCTCTCTCTCTCTCTCTCTCTCTCTCTCTCTCTCTCTCTCACACACACACACACACACACACACACACACACACACACAAGCACGCACGCACACACACACACACACACACACACACACACACACACACACACACACACACACACAACACACACACACACACACACACACACACACACACACACACACACACACACACACACACACACACACACACACACACACACACTATTTCGGAAAAAGAAGAAAAAAAGCGTCAAAATGTTCACCCATTTATTATCATAAAAGAAAAACGTAATTAGATAAATACGAACAATACATATACACAAATAACATGACAACAGAAACCATCATGAGAAACACGTTCTTAATAAACCAAATAAAACATGACATAATAAACAGCGCCATACATAAGGCTGCTGGTGAACTGTGACGTAGTGCTGGGTGTGTTCAGTCCAGGTGCGTGCCGTTGTTGGGAGGGCACAAGCAGGAGTAATTATAATGCAAGGTCATGAAATCATGCCAGAATGGAGTCATTTCCCACATCGCAAGGAGGATCACCTCTTATTAGTTATTATTTTAACATTATTTTCTGGGGAGAGGTATCTTCCCTTTTTTATTGGCACGCCACATGACAAAGATGCCGCTTCCCTGAAGCAGCCCTAACATTTTAGTGTCAGCAGATAAGGACCTTGCCACTTGTGTTAAAGTAATGTTTCTTTTATTTTTTCATAATTTAGCTATTTATTTGTTTATTTATTTATCGTTTCATTTATTAATATATTCAATTTACGATTAACAAAGAGCCACATTTTAGCTCGGTTGCTTTATTAAATGAAGTATGGACACACGACGTTGTGTCCTCTGAGCCTCAGCTAAGGAACATGCATGGGCTGCTGCCTCTTGTGGCCGCATCGCCCATACATGAAGTATAGAACGAAGATGCCTGCCACCAGTCCCACGATGATAATACATTGGTTGCATCTCAGCCGCCTTGGTTGCGTTCCATAAGGCAGTTCCACAGGCAGCCTATCATCGACAAGAACGAAGCGATGATAATAAACACTTGAGTTTCCAAACTGGACAAATCCAGCCAAGTGTCAAGCACCGTATTCAAGAGTCCCTTGAAAAAACTGTCACCTTGAGACAGAGCGTCTTTCTTCGCCTTCTTCCACACGTGCCATTCAGCCTCCCCATCATCATCATCATCATCATAATCATCATCATCATCCTCATCCTTATCCTCATCATCCTTATCATCATCTTCATCCTCATCATCATCTTCATCCTCATCATCATCTTCATCATCATCGTTATGATCATCATTATCATCTTCAGTCTCCTGAAAATCCTCATGAAAGGCATCATTTCGTGTCGCAAACTTTACCTTACGAGGCTGGCTACATGGGAGGGTAGCCTGTCGGGTGTTATGGCCAGGGTCATCGTGGTCGAGACCTTCGTTCATACCCACTCCACTGGTGTGGTCAACAAGACCGTCAGCGTTAGCTACGTCAACGGCGTTGTGGAGTAGCCCTTCCTCCTTCCGGGCAGCAGCACGCTGCTGGTTGAACTTCGCTGCAGCGTTCAGGCGGTTCTGCCCGACGTCCACTATCACGCCATCACTCCTGTTTCCACGTGGTACATGGAGCTGTTTATGGATGTCATCGTAGTGGAGCGCGTCACTGCCTGCAGCCTGCCCCGTCTTGGCCTGCGCCTCGAAGGAACAGCCAGGGTAGTGTACATCAAGCACCAGCTCCTTGTAGTTTCCCTGATGCAAGAGACGCTCCAAGTTGCCGATGGCCTTGTGCTTCACGGTTCTGCCGTACAGACAGTACAGCTTCAGTGTTAGGCACTGCCGCTGTGCCTTCTTCAGCAGCTTTGGCACATCCATCGCCACCTCCTGCACAGTGTTGCTCTGCCAGACAGCGCCCGGTAGACGCG
>JAXIVD010004754.1:0-5000 GCA_036785275.1 Cancer borealis | reverse complement strand
TGTGTGTGTGTGTGTGTGTGTGTGTGTGTGTGTGTGTGTGTGTGTGTGTGTGTGTGTGTGTGTGTGTGTGTGTGTGTGTGTGTGTGTGTGTGTGTGTGTGTGTGTGTGTGTGTGTGTGTGTGTGTGTGTGTGTGTGTGTGTGTGTGTGTGTGTGTGTGTGTGTGTGTGTGTGTGTGTGTGTGTGTGTGTGTGTGTGTGTGTGTGTGTGTGTGTGTGTGTGTGTGTGTGTGTGTGTGTGTGTGTGTGTGTGTGTGTGTGTGTGTGTGTGTGTGTGTGTGTGTGTGTGTGTGTGTGTGTGTGTGTGTGTGTGTGTGTGTGTGTGTGTGTGTGTGTGTGTGTGTGTGTGTGTGTGTGTGTGTGTGTGTGTGTGTGTGTGTGTGTGTGTGTGTGTGTGTGTGTGTGTGTGTGTGTGTGTGTGTGTGTGTGTGTGTGTGTGTGTGTGTGTGTGTGTGTGTGTGTGTGTGTGTGTGTGTGTGTGTGTGTGTGTGTGTGTGTGTGTGTGTGTGTGTGTGTGTGTGTGTGTGTGTGTGTGTGTGTGTGTGTGTGTGTGTGTGTGTGTGTGTGTGTGTGTGTGTGTGTGTGTGTGTGTGTGTGTGTGTGTGTGTGTGTGTGTGTGTGTGTGTGTGTGTGTGTGTGTGTGTGTGTGTGTGTGTGGTGTGTGTGTGTGTGTGTGTGTGTGTGTGTGTGTGTGTGTGTGTGTGTGTGTGTGTGTGTGTGTGTGTGTGTGTGTGTGTGTGTGTGTGTGTGTGTGTGTGTGTGTGTGTGTGTGTGTGTGTGTGTGTGTGTGTGTGTGTGTGTGTGTGTGTGTGTGTGTGTGTGTGTGTGTGTGTGTGTGTGTGTGTGTGTGTGTGTGTGTGTGTGTGTGTGTGTGTGTGTGTGTGTGTGTGTGTGTGTGTGTGTGTGTGTGTGTGTGTGTGTGTGTGTGTGTGTGGTGTGTGTGTGTGTGTGTGTGTGTGTGTGTGTGTGTGTGTGTGTGTGTGTGTGTGTGTGTGTGTGTGTGTGTGTGTGTGTGTGTGTGTGTGTGTGTGTGTGTGTGTGTGTGTGTGTGTGTGTGTGTGTGTGTGTGTGTGTGTGTGTGTGTGTGTGTGTGTGTGTGTGTGTGTGTGTGTGTGTGTGTGTGTGTGTGTGTGTGTGTGTGTGTGTGTGTGTGTGTGTGTGTGTGTGTGTGTGTGTGTGTGTGTGTGTGTGTGTGTGTGTGTGTGTGTGTGTGTGTGTGTGTGTGTGTGTGTGTGTGTGTGTGTGTGTGTGTGTGTGTGTGTGTGTGTGTGTGTGTGTGTGTGTGTGTGTGTGTGTGTGTGTGTGTGTGTGTGTGTGTGTGTGTGTGTGTGTGTGTGTGTGTGTGTGTTGTGTGTGTTGTGTGTGTGTGTGTGTGTGTGTGTGTGTGTGTGTGTGTGTGTGTGTGTGTGTGTGTGTGTGTGTGTGTGTGTGTGTGTGTGTGTGTGTGTGTGTGTGTGTGTGTGTGTGTGTGTGTGTGTGTGTGTGTGTGTGTGTGTGTGTGTGTGTGTGTGTGTGTGTGTGTGTGTGTGTGTGTGTGTGTGTGTGTGTGTGTGTGTGTGTGTGTGTGTGTGTGTGTGTGTGTGTGTGTGTGTGTGTGTGTTGTGTGTGTGTGTGTGTGTGTGTGTGTGTGTGTGTGTGTGTGTGTGTGTGTGTGGTGTGTGTGTGTGTGTGTGTGTGTGTGTGTGTGTGTGTGTGTGTGGTGTGTGTGTGTGTGTGTGTGTGTGTGTGTGTGTGTGTGTGTGTGTGTGTGTGTGTGTGTGTGTGTGTGTGTGTGTGTGTGTGTGTGTGGTGTGTGTGTGTGTGTGTGTGTGTGTGTGTGTGTGTGTGTGTGTGTGTGTGTGTGTGTGTGTGTGTGTGTGTGTGTGTGTGTGTGTGTGTGTGTGTGTGTGTGTGTGTGTGTGTGTGTGTGTGTGTGTGTGTGTGTGTGTGTGTGTGTGTGTGTGTGTGTGTGTGTGTGTGTGTGTGTGTGTGTGTGTGTGTGTGTGTGTGTGTGTGTGTGTGTGTGTGTGTGTGTGTGTGTGTGTGTGTGTGTGTGTGTGTGTGTGTGTGTGTGTGTGTGTGTGTGTGTGTGTGTGTGTGTGTGTGTGTGTGTGTGTGTGTGTGTGTGTGTGTGTGTGTGTGTGTGTGTGTGTGTGTGTGTGTGTGTGTGTGTGTGTACCAGTTCCATTACATAATATCTGGAGATGAGGAATAGTCCTTCATATTTTTTTCTAGCTGTTATTTATAGTGAACATTGCACACAAAAGGGCAGACCAGCACCAAGCTGTTTACTCTTGACTTCATCTCCATCTCTTTGGCTTTTTTCAGTCTGTAACACGTAATTGTTGTTGTCGTTCATATTACCAAAGTAACCCATTTAGTACTTTACCCTCTGCTTTTTCAGGCACTCATTAGCTGATCATCATGTACTGGAAGGTAAAACTTAAACTCACACTTAAATAACCACGATTACTGAAAAACTGTCATTGTTATTCCTTGATTATTTAATATCCTATAATATTATCTAAAAGGAAAACAGAGCATAATCCAATTAAAGTTTACTAGCAATTTTTCGGCATAGTTGTTTAGTTTGTTTTTCTCCATAATTATCTACTACTGTTTCTTATCCTATCTATTTGTTATATATATATATATATATATATATATATATATATATATATATATATATATATATATATATATATATATATATATATTTATTTATTTATTTATTTATTTATTTATTTATTCATTTATTTATTCATTTCCAGGTGGTGAAGCAATCATGCCTCTGCTTCTCATCTGCTTTTTCTTCCTCTTCAGTCCTCACCAAATAAGATCCTTGGTCCTCACCCTCCACTTCCTTGGTGCTTGGTCACGTGATGCCCAGTGGCCTAGAGTATATATGTTTTTTCATATCTCTCTCTCTCTCTCTCTCTCTCTCTCTCTCTCTCTCTCTCTCTCTCTCTCTCTCTCTCTCTCTCTCTCTCTCTCTCTCTCTCTCTCTCTCTCTCTCTCTCTCTCTCTCTTTTCAGGTTACTTAACATAACGGCGACATGAATATGATTGGTAGTTAAACTGGTAATTCAGGAACTCAACTGATTGACTGACTGAGTTGTTGACTGACTGACTGACCATTTACTTGACTGATTGACTAACTTATAGACTTACTGACTGACTGACTGATTGAATTACTGACGTACAGGCTGACTGACTAAGTGACTGAATGGCTGACTGACTAAGTGACTGAATGGCTGACTGACTAAGTGACAGAATGACTGACTGACTGACTGAATGACTAACTAACTAACTGACTGGCCGACTGTTGGACATGTTCAGGCAACCAGCTTTACCCTGGTGACTTGTCTTTGCTTTGTTCTCTGCTCGAGTAAATAATGTCAGTCTGTGGTTAACGGTATTTCATATGTGTCGTTATTATTATTATTATTATTATTATTATTATTATTATTATTATTATCATTATTATTATTATTATTATTATTATTATTATTATTATTATTATTATTATTATTGTTATTATTATTATCCTCATCATAACTGTTATCCTTTTTTTTTCCATTGTTTTGTCATGACGTGTTGGTGTGTGTGTGTGTGTGTGTGTGTGTGTGTGTGTGTGTGTGTGTGTGTGTGTGTGTGTGTGTGTGTGTGTGTGTGTGTGTGTGTGTGTGTGTGTGTGTGTGTGTGTGTGTGTGTGTGTGTGTGTGTTGTTGGTCGCACCGCTGACGCCGTACACTCAAGGAAAATGGTTAAGTGTGGTTGAAATGTCATGGTTGTGCCTCGTTCACAGCGTGCTAAGTCGTTCTAGTGTGTGCCTCCCTTTTAGTTAAGTATGTCAAAGCAAAATGGTATCCTGTAGAGCTGCCTCCACCTCCACTCAACGTGCCTGGTGTGTGGAATCATGTTCGTGGCGGTGAATGCGATATAAAAGACATATGTAGTGAAATAAATAATGCTGCGTGGGTTTATAGTAGAGTGAAATGATAATTGCTCGAGTAAGTAATAATCTTGCTTTAATTGACACGTGTAGCTTTTTTTCATTAATTCGTATCTTGCATTAATTTGCGTAGTCATTTTGGCGACTAATTAATGCTATATATATATTTTTTTTTCTTATTCAGTAGCATTATTGTAATTGTTGATTTTGTAAGGAATGAGGGCAGTTTTTTCCTTACATTCTTTTTTTAGACGCTATAAAAAGTCCACCTTTATCAGAGGCGCAGCTCTCGAACAACGATAACCATGTGTGTGTGTGTGTGTGTGTGTGTGTGTGTGTGTGTGTGTGTGTGTGTGTGTGTGTGTGTGTGTGTGTGTGTGTGTGTGTGTGTGTGTGTGTGTGTGTGTGTGTGTATGCAGTGAAGCCGGAATAAGGCAGGTTTGGCGTGTGGGGAAAGAGGATCAGATGACGATAATTATCCAACCACCCAACCAAGCCAGCCTTCACCCCACCCATTACCATGACCTTCACTTACCAAGCCATCCTTCCAGCCTACCATCATCACAACACTCCCTAACCAAGCAGGCACAAAGTAACAACATCAAACACATTTACATAACACCACTAAATGAATGGAGAGTCACGTTAGCCACTGCAAGTGAAAGGTATTCTTCCATATTCAGAATTGTTAATATTATTGTACAAGCAACAAAAATATGGTTATAATATTCAACACCATGGAAGACTAGCAGTAGTTCTTGAATATATAGTATGTTGTTATTTTTTTTAATCCATCAAGTATAAGATGTCCGAAGCGTAATTTATAGAAAGTTCATTTAAATAGTTACGGTGAACGAATATAATTGTTTATTTGTATATCAAACGAATCATTTGTCAGCATCATAATTAATCTTTCACATCCATTAACGAACACTTAAATCACGAGCGTGTTGAGGAGACAGGGATTGTCTGCATGCAATACAAATAAGGCTTTTTTTTCCTTATCTATGACAAAGGTGGTGGAAAACATACGGCTGAAGGTGGCGGGGGCGAAGTGACCCACATTAAG
>JAXIVD010004753.1:5000-33468 GCA_036785275.1 Cancer borealis | reverse complement strand
CTGCCTCGACTCTGCTGGGGAAAGATTCCATTGTTGGTCCCAAAGTATAGCTAACTCTACCCGGTTCAAAATCATTGTATACATTTTCCTATTTTAGAATGTGGCACAACTAAGCATCTTCCTATGTTTCGGGGGCTACATCTGCCTCTGACTAGTAAAAAGCCACCCATATCACCTTCACTCTCACCCTTACTGGTGAAGGAGCGTTTACTGGTCTTGGACCGTGAAGTGATGGCATAGTTGGGGCCAAGCATCTGGAGGAAAACAGCAGCGTCATCGTCATCTTCCTCACACACAGAATCCTGCAGCTGAATGGTCGGCACCTCACACTCCCTGCAAGACAAGGAACACATGTCACATTACTCGCAGAGCCAATATTTCGTCTTATCGAAGATGTAGAGTTGTAATACATAGAATATTAGGGCAAGGGAGTTTCTGCTTACTGGAGGGTGTTGGTGGGTGTGGCTGGGTGAGTGTTGCTCATGGCAGGATCAGAACTACCTCGGGCCATCTCCTTCGTCTCGTTGTGTCATCCACATCTGCAAAACAACGTGGTTTCAATATAAACTTTGGAGACCATCAATGCTGGTCATGCTTACTACACTCTCCCTCTTACAAACAATGCATATAAATTTTTTGCATAACGTAAGCGGTGTAAACTTTTCACGTTGCACAAGTCACAGTTGAAAATATTACTTCTTTTTCGCAGAGTTTGTATTATGTGTAATATTTCATGGCTGTTATTAGAGATTGCTCTAATGCTGAACAAATAAGAGGGAATGAAAAATATGTTAATAATGAGCACGTGAGTTAATGATTAGTCGAGATGGTTCATTCTGTAGTGCAGGTGGTGCGGATAGTGTCAGCAAGGATTAAAGTCTACGGAAACGACGCTTCGTATTTGAGTACCAATTTTCGTCATTAATAATGATGATAATAATTTTACTTCGCCTGAAGATAAAGGCAACATGAACAAAGTATGATGATAATATATTATACTGTTAAAAACAATAGCAATTATTATGATCGTGATATCAATAATAATAGCAACAACAAAAATAATAATAATAATAATAATAATAATAATAATAATAATAATAATAATAATAATAATAATAATAATAATAATAACAACAACAATAACAATGATAATAATAATAACGTTAATGATAATGATCATAATGATAGCAATAATGATAAAAATAATAATTATAATAACACCAAATAATAATAGCAATCATATTATACTAAAAAACCTTAATACTATTTACACAATACAAAAATGCTAATAACTCAAAATATGTAAACCTTAGTTATGATTCCAGTGACATCCCAAAGATTCCACAAGGTATAAAGCAAACACCAGAACACAAAACCACCACTCCACTATAAACATAACGCACCAATAACAGGCTAGCTCATCGCATCTATTTCAGCAGTCATCTTTGAGGATGATCGCAGATATCCAGCATTGCGAAATGTGCAGTTTATACAATAAATAAATAAATATATATATATATATATATATATATATATATATATATATATATATATATATATATATATATATATGTAGATATACATATAGTGGAAATCTGATTACCGGTGAAATAAGAAAAAATGAAAGAAAAATAACGACATAGAAAACGGAGGTATGACAAATAGGGAAAAAGGGAACATCTGAAAATTAGAAGAAGAAAAAAACGAGCGAAATCTCTATTGCGCATCTTTCCTCATGTAACTGCTCCTCGCCTTAGTCGCTGCTTGGTGGCGTGTTCGCTCCCTGCTTGGCTTGGCAGTGCGTGCAACGAGGCCCCCAGAGGCAGACTCTTCATGTTTTACAGCTGAGAGGAGGGTAGGAGAGGGAGGGATGGAAGAAATGAGGAAGGGAGCAACACCTGCGATTCTTATCTTTCCTACGACACAAAAGTTTTGCAGTTACCACCGCTGACCGGAATAAGTGGTGGGCGCAGGTCAAAATGAAAAGTCAAGGTCGCCTCCATAACCTTCAAGTCTGTCATTAAGAAGGCAACATTTCATCGTGCGATGGTTGTCTTTCTGTGCAGCTCAGTGATAGAGTTTGTCGAGTGAGAGGCCATCAGCCAGGTACAGTCTGTACACTGTTTGATATACCTATTAGAGGTTGAGGCAAATATAAATCAACTCAATAAGTTTAGTAACAACATTTTATGGCTGCATATGCTGAGTTAAATGCCCAAATTCCCTAATTAAGCAAGACAAAGGCATGGAGACTAGCGTGGTTCTGTCAACACGGCGTGTTCGCTTCTTATCAACTTATTATGGACGCCGCTTGCCATTGCTGTCGGACAGGACCATAGCGGCTGACGTGGGGAGTCTTCCGCCAACCACACCAAATTAATCTTTCCGCGGGGGTCAAATTACCTGCCGGCATAATCTCATAATATGTGTGGGAGGGCGCGGCAGAGGCAGCGGCTCCGGGAATAGCGTAACGAGTTCTTCCTGAGAGATGAGTCACGACTGTCTGGTTGCCCCACGAGAGTATCGAAAACTACGGTGATATCGAAACACATTTCTTAGAAGTATAATTCCTGCATATCGATCAGTCACGCAAGGATGTCCTTGTGAATTTTATGTGCCGTGTGGTTCTCCAATGAGGCTATTATTTGAATCTTCATAGTAATGTTTATTTATTTATTTATTTATCAATCCATCTTACTTATTTTTTTCTCCAAACCCTCTGGTGATTGTAATGGAACTTTCTGCAGCAGGAAGCTGGGGACGCAATTCTTAACTGATTCATTCCATTTACCGCAATCTATGTACGTCTTTACGAGGGAGAAGAGGACGAAACAAACCATGAAGTTGCATATCATTACCGCCACCATGAAAGGAACACCAAGGTTCCTATGCCAAGTTATCGTGTACACGCAGCCTTTGTTTGTGTTTAAGAATATGCAGTTTTAGCATCAGCAGTTATCAGACGGAGTGCCTCGCTGAATACACCTGGGCAGTGATTACAGACCTACAAGACCATGAAGGAACACAGGCACATTCTGACACCTCACGCAACTGTACACGACAAACATCACACACACACACACACACACACACACACACACACACACACACACACACACACACACACACACGCACACGCACACACACGCACACACACACACACAGACACACACACACACACACACGCATGCAGGCACACAAACACACGCGCGTGTGCGCGCGGGAACACAAACCCTTACCAATATTGGAGGATTTTCCTGCAATGAAAACGCGCGTGACAGACAGGTTTCAAGGGCGAAGCAACAGTTCCATCTAAAAGTGTGTTGAGACTCACTCAGGAGACGCACATATCTTCAATGTTTATAGAAGTTTAACAATTGCCTTTTGTTACTAAATCCATGTCAGGCTTATTTTCTTGCATAAAAATCCTTTATTTCAACCGATTTATATATTATTATTTGCCTCGTAAAAACAAATAGCAGGAAGGTGTGTGTCTGCGAGCAAATTTCAGCTTTACGTGCCGTGCCTGCTGATGATCACTACCATTGTTGCCTTTGTTCAAACTTTTCTTTTCTTATTTAACATGAGTCAACAAAGTAATATCGTGACACAGAGTTGTAAGTGATGCACCCCCGGCATGAACGGAGGAGGGTGGAGGGGGTTTGGAGAAGAGCCGGAGCCGTGGGCCAACCCTGAGCCCAGCCTGCCGCCACACGCCTAGCCTGCCATCCACCAGGTAGGCGGCGCTGAACGTGACTTGCCATGCCAAGAAAACATGCAGCGGGTGGGCGTCGTCATCCAAAGGTATTCTACGAACAACCCTCCCAGGCAAGGCCACCATGCTATACCTCAGGGAAAAATCATGTGCTATGAAAATAACATACATAATAAGAACGGATACGGCAGGATTAATGTTGGTGCCGTGACACGCAATGTGCGTCTGCAGCTCAACCCCCATGGAGACTGTCAAGGTCACGTCACTACTAAACAGTGTTTGCTGTCAGCGGTGGCACATGGAATGAGAGGATAGACATGTGACTCTGGCTTTCATGGCCTGCTACGAACGAAAAAATGCATTAATGCATATTTTTTCATAATCAAACACAACCACAATAATCGATCAGAATCACGTATTGAGAGTTTGACATTAGATAAAATGATAAATTATATGAAAAAAATTGGTGATGAAAGTTTCTAGTAGAAGTTGAATATCCTTGATGCACGCTTTGCATTATGTGTTTTGTGCTGGGCGATCTTTTGAAACTCGTGTGGTGAAGCGTTCCCGAGGCGCTGCGGCCTCTTCTAGGATTTATTATAATGTTGCATCAGATTGGCCGTTTGTCACTAACGTAAAGAGCAAAATTGCAAGCAAAAGCCTTTATGAGCGTCCCTAATTCGTTGACTAATACGGTGGTCCCTAGACACTTGGATTAATTATATAATTGCAAACCCTCCCACAAGGTCCGATGAGATCAGCCCTTCATGCTGTTGTGAGTTTTGTCCCTGCAAAGATTCCTACACAGAGCTTCGCCTGGTACAGATTTATGCATAAGCATAGCCAAGGAGAAACGCCCGATTCTATTGGCAAGCTATAAGGTATCTTAGCTCAGACCCCTTTGTACCACAGCCTTCCTCCTCGGACCTTGACGAAATCCTCTCCCTCATTTCAGGCCTTGGTTGTAAAGGTGCATCCATTAATTTATGTTTATGGATAAATAATAGTCTCCTTGTGACGTGCCAGTGTGTGTTGCATCTGGAGATTCAGAATGACTTGCTCGGTACTCGGAGGTTACTCACCTGTAAAGACTTATTGTCAAAGGCCGTGACCGTATTTCACGCTACCAGATTTTGCTTTAAATATACACGTAGGCAATAAAGAAGTGCTCAATAATTTTAAGTTTTCTTAGACTCCAAGCCACGTTTTTTCAATACTTCAAAGTTATTGCGTGGTTATTGCGTGTGTTCTTGGAAAGATATATAATATACATAGTCAACAATTTCAATACGATCGAAAAAGACCTGATTAACTGGACGCAGAAAAATATCAGTGGCCGCGAAATTATAACGAAGATTTAAACAATGGCAGCAGCATTCTATTGATGTAAACCAAACTTTGAGGTTTATCTTAATCAATTTCTTTGGATACGCACTACTTTGATTCGCTGAAGGGTAACCGCAATTTAAATTAAATTATTTGTTTATTAATTTATTTTTTATTTTTATATTTTTCTTATTTTTCAATTTTTTTGTTGATGAATAAGTTGGAAAACAATCCACCCCAAGGCAAGGAACAAAGGAGGTGTGGTCGTCTATTCACGGTCAAAGGAGTGCTACCATTAGGTGTCCTGCTGGTCGATGTATGATGCCTCCACTTGAGGCAGCTCGACGTGGTAATGGCTCCAGGTTAAAACTTGTGAGATTTCGTACATAAAGTATTTTTTCGTACACTTTTTGAGCCTCCCAGATCCTTGTTTAAGTCTGGCTGCTCTCAATAAAAAAGATAAAACTTGAAATACACCGTTTTCAATTTCAAAAGTGCTTCACCGACTCGAAAGAAGAGAGTTTGGATGTGAAGCAAAGATATCTTATGGAGATTGGCGACCATCCAACAAGTGGAGGAGAGTCACTGCCAACCTGACGCAAGCCGGGACGATGCCTCACACCTCGAACTCACGCCATTGCCTCCTGCTGGTGAGGTCGGCGGTAACGCATGAGCCTCAACACCCCAGCAGCATTGGAAGGCCTCGGAACCACACGCACACATTTTCAGCTCCTGTTATTAACTAATTACTCAACAGGTGGAGTAGAGAAGGACGGTGGGTAAAAGATGGAATAACGCACTCATAATTGGACAGCTGGAAAGGTAAAAACACTATGGTTGGCAATGGCTTACCCGCCAGAAAGCTTATTCATTAAACTGTCTGCAACGTGATGACGGGAAACGCTCGTAAGCAAGCAAACAGAACACAAAGAAAGAAAAGCAAGGTTCGCCGTGAGAAGAAGAAAAAAATAAATTAGAGAGAAAGAAATAATATTAGATGTGGAGTTTAATAATATAATCGCATAAGCTCATCAATACTCTGATACTGTCGCTTAATTGTCAGTGTATATAACGATACTATTTTTCTTATCTATTGATCTGTCTTTTTTTTTGTGTGTGTGTGTGTCTTTGTGCGTGTGTGTGAGGAAAAGGCACAAGTCTCATACTTAGAGAAGCGTGGTAGAATTCGTGGAAGCCTTGCCATCGCCCCTCCGTGCCTATCATGCGTCTTGACGCTCCTACCGGCAGAACAGGAATCTGAGGAAGCGCCTGCAGAGATTCTAGGTGGTTTTAAAGCGATTGAATAAGTGGAAAAAGCGCTAAAGGAAACAATTTGTAAAGAATTCAGAACCATATATTCTCATTATGTAAAAGTCAAATTGTTCCTAAATGCAAACCTATTCTGACATTCACCTGTTTCTATAGAGACAATAATGGTTAATCAGAACTTCGAATGCATGACAAAAAAAGTATTTTTAATAATTCTAAGTAAGAGATTCTCATCCATTCTGAAGCAGCTGCCGTGTTGGTATAAGCTTCGTCGGAGTAAAATCATGTCTTATGTTCAAGGTCCCTCAGAGTGCCGAGGTTTAGGACGTCGTGTGTCTAGTCTGTGCTTCCTCCATGCAGTCCTAGCTATGCACGGGGGTTTGCAAGCTAGTGTGTGAAGCTCAAGGTTATGGAACACGTCACCAGGTGTTCTCCGTGACCTCGACCCTCACAAATAACGCCCTTTCTTACCTCATCAAACCTCATCCCCTCCCCCCTCATCGCCTCACTCCTATCCTTCTCTGTACTTAATCTTCTGCCACACTCATTGACGCGCTCATTTTCTTCCTCAACTTATAATCATTATTCCTACATTATTTTGACACTATTATTCATTTTTTGTCCTTGAGCTTGATATATTACTTGAGACACAATCATGGAGTCGCGTATTGCCTCTTTGCAAATCGGAAAAATGCACTGCTTGAAAATGTAATGCTATATCTGGCGTAAAAGAAAATTATATACACAGTTATTTTATATTTTCTAGTTATTTGGTTATAAAGTTGGTGATGGACAGGAGCCTGGGATGAGGCCCGGAGTCAGTAGCAAGGGTGTGCAGGAGTGTGGCAGACTTATCGACGCAAGACCGACAGTTCCGTGCGACTCAACCCTGACCTTCAGGCTGCCCACGCAACATACCCTCCTTCCCCCCACCAGTAACATTATGGACAGGTGGGCCTCATCTTCCTCCCCTCCCCACTCCTCCACGATATATATCGGCAAACAACTTTCCTCATCTTATTACTCAAGTCATGAGAGTCATCTATATTCACGATGTCATCCTGGCACGAAAGGGGTGGTGACGGGCATCTTAAACATAGAAGTGAGGTTCTAGCAGGAACCCCAGTGTGCTAACAGGTAAAACGGCGTTTCAGCGGCACCTGTTGCTAAATAGCTGACTTGACTCTACAATATAATACTGGGGATCGCGCGCTAAAGACACTATCACCAGCCACCGCCCAATTCTTTTCCTACCATGGCTCAGAAGAACAAACGAGTGAACGTAACGCCGCTTACAAAAAGTTTCCAAAGGTTTTCATCAAAAGAGGAAACAATCAATTCCCTCATTCACGCCACTTAGAGCGTTGCCGTCTCGTTTGGTGTCATTTTGTTCATTCATTTGATCCTTTCTCTCCCTCTACCCTCTCCACCCGAAAAGAGGAAAAGAAAAAGGAACAATAAAGCAGTACTCTTGCCGGATGTGATCATGCTCTCTTACTCGATCACTCGAGAAGGAGACGACACAGAGGAAGATGGAGAATTAATTCAGGAAAAATGAACTCGGAGGTGAGGCTAAAGAAAAGAAAAAACAATAAAAAATGTAAATAATAGTAAATAATAATTAATAAAAATAAAGATCAATAAATAAATAGATGAATAACAAATAAACAAATAATAAAATAATTTATTTATATGGATAAATTGCTTACTAGCAAGCTAGGTAGACGAATAGATAGAAAGATAGATATATAAATATATGGAAAAACATATACATACATACATAAATGATAGACAGATTCAGATATATAAAGATAAGTAAATAAACATGAATAGACGGAAATAGATATAGATAAATAGTTAAGTAGATGCATCAATGATTCAATAAAGTAACATAAAAATACATACATACATGAATGGATGGAAGAGTACGCCAATATCTAAACTAGTAACTACCTAAAAAATTAGCTAACCAAGTACGTAAACCAATAAACAAACCAAAAGTAAATAAATACGATAAGACCAATAACACCAAAAACAGATACCTTTAAGCCGCCAGAGTGTCGTGTCCTTCAAGAAACACTCACCAGTGACTAAAGTTTTCCAGCGTGTGTGTGCGGGGACAAGATGGGGACGCGACGTAGCTCTCTTCACTGGCCTCAGCCTCCCTCGTCCCGCTGGCCGCCCTCCCCACCAGTATCACTCAAGTCTGACGTCGGTAGCATTGTGCTGTAAGGGTGAAACGGATCTTCATATAGGATACTATGCATTATGTTAGTGGTAGTAGTAGTTAGTAGTTGCTGTAGTAGTAGTAACAGTAGTCATATTATTATTATTATCATTAGTAGTAGTAGTGATGATGTTGATGATGATGATGCTGATAATAATGATAATGATAATAAAAAAAATAGTGATAATAGTAATAGTAACAAAAATAATTATAATAATAATGATAATTACAATAATGATAATAATAGTAATAATAATAATAATAATAATAATAATAATAATAATAATAATAATAATAATAATAATAGTAATAATAGCTAATAATATTGATAATTATAGTAACAATAATAATATTTCCTTCCCAACACCGAACACAATGAAGAACACAAAGTCGACAACTTTAAACACACTAAAAATCAAAACAAATGGGCAACAAAATTGGGTCACGCAGCTTTTCCCATACCAACATCGACACACCATTTACCTCCACTGGGCTGTGAGGTAACCACAGGATCTATTACCAAGGCTTTGTGATCTTGGGAAAAAATATGGACGAAGGAGTTCCGAGACCAAATCACACCAATCTGTACCGTTGGAGCAGACGAGGCTGCTTGGACCCAAGAAGTGATGGGCGAGAGTCACGTATGGTCGGGAATACGGTGTGTGGTGGCTGTGAATCGAGTTCAAGAATAGAAGGTTGATGAAGGTGAGGTGCTCGTGTGGCATGAGTAGAATGATCGAAAAAATGTACGAGAAGGATGGTGTGAAAATCATATGACATGACAGAGGACGATTAGGATAATAGTGAAGGCCTGTATGATGCATTACTATATGAGGAACGTGAAATGGGAGTTGATGGATGTGAAAGCTGGAGTTTGATAAACTGGAGTGGTTTAGGTTTGCAGAATTACACGAGTGACTGGTACTGAACTCGTTTTGACACGCATTGACATGCGATGGAGTACCATATGCCCAGCCAGTGACCATATAGAATCGTCATACACAGTAGGTCAATGGTTTAGTTACTCACAGGGGGATAGTGATATAAATAATACAAATTGCACTTCTACATCTCTAAGCTTTGCACATATTTTTCCGTTGCTAAATTACTCAATTTACCCCAAGAGAGCGTATTTAGGAATAATTTTACATTGTAAAATTAATAGTATAAAAAATTACACAGTAGCACGATAATTAACCTCAACGATTTTCACTGCGTTGGGGACCAGGAAGGGTAGCAGGTTGTATTGCTTGATTAGTCTTTATCCATCTTAGCACTTCAATTCACGAAACAGAGAATTACGGGGAAATATTCAGAGGGTATCAGTTTCCATAAACGACACAAGCAACGCTTATAATGTTAAAATGAAAATGACTCAATAGATGGGACACAATGAAGTAACCATATATATGGGTAGAAGGCAGGATGCACTGATACACTCTGTAATCATTTACATTATACTCCCAACAAGGGATTAAATAATCGGTACAGCTATGTACCTTAGTACTCTATGGTGATAGTAGATGGTTGTGGCGGAGCGAGGAGAGGCATGGAGACACGTGAATCCGTGTCTGGGACTGTTCCTCACAATACGGCCATAATGGGACTTCCCCGCCACACCGGACAATTCCTGACAAGTAGGCTACACACGATAGAGTGTAATGCTTTGGTGTACACTAGCTCTAACAATCGGCGAATTAAGAATCTTTCCGTCTTTTGATAAATTTTGCATTTAATCAAAACTCGCCTGCTTGTTTCCTCCTCAACTGTACGTACATAATATAATCGGGTTTTTATTGACCAGATGCGTATAGAGCATGTAGATCAACTCCTAATAGTACGGCAAGCTGTGTATGCAAGCATAAGCACTCAACCCGATAACACTTCCAGGTTGTGATAGATGGAACAATGGGTCGAGAAGTGCGACAAGGGGCTGGAGAGCGCGACGCAGGTAGTGATCGATGTTTGGGGCGTCAGTTACTACGCTACTCCGCGACCAGCGAATGCATCGACACCTCAGAGGAAAACCAACTCTTTTTACCAACTCTTTTTACCTCGCTCGGTGTTACACTGACGATTTACTCTATAGTGGCCATGCATCTAGAGTGCAATATATAATAATTGTAAGCAAAAAACACTATTCGTTTATTTATGCAACTTGTTTTCAATGTATACTTATGTTAATTTCAGTCCTTTTTTAAGCATTTTTTTCTAACCGTATGTTGTACTCCTCAATGAATTAACATATGTTTCATATAGTAAAATATAAAAACTTAGGATCAGAAATCAAAACTCAAAGTAAACATACACTTAATAAGACCATAACCAACTACCATAACACTAAACAACATGAAGAGAGAGAGAGAGAGAGAGAGAGAGAGAGAGAGAGAGAGAGAGAGAGAGAGAGAGAGAGAGAGAGAGAGAGAGAGAGAGAGAGAGAGTATACTATTTGCTTCTCTTAATATTTCATCACTGAGTACTTACGGCCGACCATAGCAAGTAGTCGATGCTCTACATAGCACGACGGACATGAACACTAATTGAGGGAGGTACACGCTTGCAAGGGTGAGGAAGGGAAGTGAACAGCCTGTTGCTGTGGGACGCAACCTTAGGGCAGCGTGAGTATAGCAGATGTCACAGTACCGCGGGAGCTAAAGGAGAGTCCGTTGAGTTTCTGACGCAAGAGGTTAACGCGGTAATGGTTGACTTAATGAGTGGCAGGGCGTCGGTGGTAGGTTATGGGTGGCGAGACCCACTAAAGTCTACTCAAGTGTTGCAGGCTGAAAGACGTACCCACATGGCCGATATTAGATTGCAGGTCTTGAAAAAACTAAGTCCAGCGAGATGTATAATGGACGATGAGATTGCATTTACTGCGCTCGAGTTAGGTTAGGTTTGGAATGGTTAGATTTGATTTTTTCTGAATAGAAAATGGAGTGTGGTACTGGGTTGTTGGCTGGCTAGTGAACCCTTAGGAAGGATTAAATTTCAAATATAGGTTTATTTTTTGGTTTTGTATTTGTTTTCAAAGGTTACGTCTAATTTTGAATTTCAAAAAGATTAATTTCCCTTGCGAAAGGAAAAGGAGTATAGAGATATTTTGCCATGTGTGTTCCCCCACCAAAATAACTTGATTTCCCAACAGGTCTCTAAGCTTGTTGGCTATAGAAAAAAGAAAAAATATATACAATGAATATCAAATAACCTATCGGAGGGTAATTTGCTATTGGCCGTGTGGGTGAAGTATGGATCGGCATTCGTTAAAATTTGCATAGATGTGTTAAGAAAAATAAGTAAAATACTTAGAGCTAACATTTGGTCAGCTCAGAGTGGAGCCCCCTACTCTTGAGATTTACCCAATTTGTCATAACCTGATGTAAGAAAACTTTGCAAAACAAGTAACTAAAGAAAAATACGCTGCGATCAGTTTGTCGTCTGTTTGTTGTTATAACTGTCGATATTATGGCAGCGTTTAGCGGCTGGGGGAATGAAATGGACGGAATTTTTAAGGTTAAAAGAATGACTTAAGGTGCAGCATAATCGGATTGGATACCTATACGCGTATGTGACTAAGATGTCCGCCCACCCTGATGAATGACATGAAAATGAAATGGTGAATGAGTCTCATCAATACCGTATCTGACTCGACGATTAATTTCATCTGACTGTTGGTTTTCGCTCCTGGAGTGTGCAATGGTTGTGATAATGGTGACAATGATTCAACAGACAAACGGACATACCTGGACACGCAATGATGGCTTGTAGGTGTAGCAGCTTATTCACTTATTCAATTACTTTATCTGTACTTATTGGTTAGTCCTTCAACAGTCACCCCACAATCACTTCACGCAGTAGTCTGTCGGTCCACACACACTAAAAGTAACACCGAGGAAGGAACACTCATGGAATCGCACTTCTGAACACGTGCAATAATATTAATGGCTTGCCTTCAGGTCTGAATTCCTCTATTTCTCCTAGATGAAGTCACAGCGAGAGTATACAAGCTTTTTTCTCCTTCGTTTGGATACAAAACGTGAGCACTAGGTATTTTTCGAAACGAGCAACAGTTAGTGAGTGTTTGTGTGTACGTGTGTGTGTATGTGTGTGTGTAGGAATGGCCAGTCGTACACATTCACCCGCCTTCCGCGACCGCCCACGTTACACTGCTCCGCGTCGCCTCGCAGGCTCGCTCAGGAAATCGAAACAGGAGAATCACGTGACTACACTGGTGATGAAAGAGCCTTAGTTAAGTCAAATCACCTTGCATGAAGATTTGGCTAGTGTGTGTGTGTGTGTGTGTGTGTGTGTGTGTGTCGATTCATACTAACTTGCCGAGTGTTTAAAATTAAAGCTCAGAAAGGCTAGAACAATAAACACTTTCCACAACTTGACTTATTCTTTTAACTTGTAGAGTACGTAGATAAATCACTTTTGATTGTGCTTAATTTTGATATCGTTTACTCTAGATTAGGAACAAACCACCTATAGTCTTCCAAATCTTAACATAGATTCATGGCGGGGCAGAATCCAGTATTCCCATGGGTCCAACGGTGCCTGTCTACGTGAACTAGTCAGTTAGAACTTGATGTACATAAGTAAAAGGCATATAAAATGCAACATTAAAAAGTATCTCCCATCTTTCTAACATGGTGGGATTTTATGAAAAAAAAAAAAAAAAAAAAAAAAAAAAAAAAAAAAAAAAAAAAAAAAAAAAAAACTAATGCCCCAGTCACATCTACCTCAGACTCCCGATCAGTCGGAGGATTTGAATCGGGAATGGCAAAATTTATGTTCCCAAGCGGTCAGCGTCTAGAAAAATGTTGCAGTCACGTATAACATGATTGGAAACCAACCTGAGAGAAAAATATAAGGGGAGCATATGTTTTTTAATTTAAAAAACTATAGCCTTAAAATGTTTGATGTTATTCTTATTGTGATGAGCAAACCGTTCACAACTAGTCGGGAACCACCACCGACCACCATTGATAACTTCAGACCTCATCAGACTGCTTCCTGATCCCTGACCACTCAGCAAGCGGACATACGACGGGTCTCTGAGTGAAGGCATCAGATCGGTCGTAAGTTATCAGGAAGAATACCCCTTGTGTGACTGGGCCTTAAGCTAAACCATATATCTCTGCTAGTGTTAACAAGAAAGTGCTATCCCTCTCACCAAGGTGCCGTGAGCTAGGATCAAACTTGCAACCATGAGCCGAGCATTACCACAGAGCCACCAGACAAAGATTCCCAGAGGCTTTACCACTCGTGGTCTAATATTACGGAGTTTCCAATTTCAGTACCATTCGCGAATTTTGTTATTTAGCCCAACATCGATGTGATTTATGTAAATTATGAATAGCACAGGGCGTAGAACTAAGCCCAGAGGAACACCACTGATGACTGATGTCCCATCAGAGGCAATCCCATTGATAACAACACTGTTTTCTACTGCTTAGCTATTTTTCGATTCAATGGTACACATTACTAATGATCCCAAGTTGCTTGACCTTGAATATTACTTTATTATGGGGAACTTTATTATATGCCTTTTGAAAATCAAGATAAAAAGATAAAAATACAATGTTAACAGATTAGATAAATATATACTTTTATATATAGAGCCATGTTGCGAGTCCTTGGCCAATAAGTTATATTCTAGGTAACTAAATATTTTGTCTAATTATGCATTTAAGCAATTTGTCAACAAGATATTAAGCTGATGGGCCTATAATTCCCTAGTAAATATATGTTGCCTTTCTTGAAAAAATTAATAAATAAAAAATCATGGACAAATTAATTCAAAAATTTGGGTGACAATTGCAACTCTCTTCAGTCTGTGGGTCTTATT
Source organism: Cancer borealis (assembly GCA_036785275.1). Lineage (NCBI taxonomy): Eukaryota > Metazoa > Arthropoda > Malacostraca > Decapoda > Cancridae > Cancer > Cancer borealis. The sequence goes on along the minus strand of JAXIVD010004753.1, from coordinate 19,083 downwards.
ATTGATCAACATGCCAGTAATTCTTCATGGAAAAATGTGTTAGATACAGTTCAACACATACAACTCTCTTGTTAATTCCCCCAGGAAATTGAGAAGCGGGAATTGTAGAGGCAGTGGTACAGTGGTCAGCGTTCGGGCATGCAAACCTAGGGTCTCAGGTTCGATCTCCTGATATTCGCTGGCCACTTTTCATTCTTTGGTATTGCTGCCGAGTGGCCAAAGACTATCCAAATTGCTGCCATACTGTCCTCAGACGGGACTTACAATGTTTGTATGCATCTGAGGCTGTAGCACCAATAAGCCTCTCATGTTCTCAACATATTCAAGTGAATGTAAACATTCGAGCCATCACTATTAAAAAATCTACGCCAAATAACGGGCAAAAGGCAGTCCATCTTTACCTTCATAAAAAGCCTACTGGCGCCAACAGTTTCTAATATATATATATATATATATATATATATATATATATATATATATATATATATATATATATATATATATATATATATATATATATATATATATATATATATATATATATATATATATATATATATATATATATATATATATATATATATATATATATATATATATATATATATATATATATATATATATATATATATATATATATATATATATATATATATATATATATATATATATATATATATATATATATATATATATATATATTTATAGTTACCATGAATTGGATATGATTAACCACATACAGAAAAATATTATTTATTATGAATTAATTGCATTCTTACAGCATGTTTACTTACAAAATAAATGGAGAAACCCCCTCTAATGGGGTGCAAGTATCCTTACAAAATTTATTATGAAACTCTAAGTGACCCGAAATATATTTCTTGACAATCATGAAAAAAATTAATAAATATCAAAAGGCCAAAACAAATAAATTTTCAACCTTGCAAAGAGGATCCAAAGCAACTTACATTTCCATTTGTAGTTCAGATCCAGCTGCATTGCAAGGGTTCATGTAGGAAACCATACATTTTTACTAGCTTACATATCATATAATTATAAATGATGACAAGAGTAACAAGAAACAAAAGCTTGAAAAATATACTAACACTATATAAATCTCTTTCAAATGTCAAAATATTTCTGGTCACATATTTCCCATCACAGATTTGCAATTACATTTGTAGTGCCCTTTTGGGGGCTTTTTGCCCCAAAAATCACCCTGGTGTAAATCATAATAATGACACCCTGGCACCACTATGCCAAAAGATTATATTAAGAATAGTCAACTTTCCAATGCTCGTCAAACAAAATATTATCCTGCATCCATAATTTAATTAAACATATAAAATTACTTCATTCATTCCACAAACAAAGCAACCAACCTCAGATACACCTATGTAAACATTTATAAATAAAAAAAAACAAAGTTTGTACATTTTAATATTTACAAAATTGAAATTTACCACTGCATCTTATGTTCTGTCACTAACGTTCCTGAGAAACACTTTTGAATTTAAAACTTTTCATATAAATATACAACCCTTAAAGACATGACTCCTCAAATTAAGCATTTTCACATCGATCTCTTAGACAAAACGTCAGTGGATATGTATAAATATGACTGCTAACATAGCAGGTTTAAAAATGATCTTCTAGAGATAGTTTTATATGACAATTCCTTGTAGAAAATCTTACAACTTGTTTCATATGTACATGTACCTGAAGAAACTCGAAATTTAACAAACTCAACTGCAATTGGTAAAGAAACAAAATTTAGTACTGATGCCAAAATATCAACGTACAAAATGTATAAAAACATTTCAAGTGGCTTCCAACATATCAGGACTGCTACATTATTTCCATAACTATAACTATAACTGGAGTAACGTTGGAATCCTGCAACAATTCTGCTAGAATATTAATTAACTAAATTTTTCTATTGACAGTAGCCAGTATTTAAATAATGCTTATAGTCAGAATGAATACATCAAACAAAGTTTGGGCAATGTCCCTTAAAAAGTTTTGCTTTACCCCCTAATTCAAAATGAGATGTGCATTCATCCTAATATTCATGCACATGATTTATTTTCATATTCATGTATTAGCGTATTCAAGCTCCATATTTTAAATATTTTACCAGGCTCAAATTTGGCCAAAGAAGTCGACTTCAGTATAAAAACAAAGCCCACCAATACTTGTAGCAACCCCTTCAACGAGAGCTTTCTAAAACTGGCAATGAATGTTTTATCTTGACAATAGAAGCCAAGAACTTTTTTAAAGAATCAACAAGGAACATCAGTAACCCTACTTACGTAATGAATTAACAGAGGTACAATGCAAACCTCAGATATTTCATTCATACCCTTTTGGCTTTTGCTCACCATGAAAATAATATCAGCATTACACATAATCCCAAGTGTATTACCTGTATTACATTCAGTAACAGGGGTAAACCTTAGGACCCTGTTTTGGATACAACCCTCACCCTCATTTGTGACTGACCTAACACGCTGTGTTTGGGCAGAGTGTATTTTTCTTCTCTGGGGGTCTGGAGGCTAAGTGAGTGGAGTGTATATGTATGTATGTATGTATGCCTTGTCATGGCTATCCCCCTTTCGTAGGATAACATCCTGTTACAGGTTCACAATCTCTTATCCGAAAACCTTGGGACCAGACACTTCGGAACTTCGGAATGGACAATTTTTAGTGTATATTTAAATGTTTTTAGATAAAACATTACAGGGGTCGAATGGTGGGCCAATAGAGAGCTGTTTCATCAGTATTGTATATTTGCTCAAGACCATCTAAAGCAAATTCATCAATGTAACGTTCAGCTGCATCATAATCAGCAGAAGCTTTTTCACCACAGATTTTCAGATATTTTATACCATGACATCTTAAATTTCTGCAGCCAACCTTCTGAATATTCACATGTTAAATTCAATGTTTCATTCTTCATAGTATTTTCTAACTTGTTTTATTACCATCAAACCAGTCAGTGGTATACATTCAATTCTTCATTGTCAAACCCACTCCAACAGCACCCAGTCAAGACCTGTTTATTTTTTTGTTTGTTTTTTTCCCCTCTATGCAGCGTTTTCTTATTTTTCATTAGTTTCTGGTCATCACTGTCACTGTAAAACTTCAACAATTTATGTTTCTGTTTCTTTAGTGTGGTTCTTTATGGTGATAGTTCCCACACCGTAATCTTCAGTAAGAAGTGCACAGATACACCAAGATCAAGCTTCTGCAATAACTCTACTTAATGTGCTATTGGTAATGACAGCCTCTTCCTTTTCTGTTTCTCACTGTTATCCATAGGATGCTCTTTTTGACATTTTTAGTTTTCAAAGTTCAAAAAAAATATTTGTGACCAGCAGAGGTGTCTGACGAGCTTTGATATGCAGACATCCTGGAAAAAATTTCTGGTTTTCGGAATTTTGGATAAAAGATTGTAAACCTGTATCTAGATAGATAGACACTCAGTAGTATTTCCACTACAGACAGGTAAGAAATTTTCCAAACTTTTCTGGCTTGAGGACAGATTGGTCATGTTGATCAAGCAAAACAAAGTTAAAACCATCTAAAATATTCCTAAGATATAAACGTCCTCCTATCTTACAACATTACGTGCCTTTGTTTGAGCTGGTTTATCTCTACGTTTCTTTGGAAAAATTTCATCGTCGTCATCAAGATATCTCTTAGGAGGAGCAATTGTCCTGCCTGATGAAGTGCCACGTTCACTGAACCTAAATACTGCTGGAGTACTTGAGCCACACTGGGATGGTGAAGAGGAGCCAGGAGGAACAGTTAAAGTGGTAGATGTGTAGTCAGTTCCAACCCTATGAGCTGGTGAACTTGGTTGCACAATTCTTTCTTGCTGTAAAGTTGCAGCTGGTTTAGTGTGTGCTTGAGTGGCAACAGTTTTAGATGGTACTACTTCTGTGGTTTCTTCAGTGTCCATGAAATCTTTCTCTTCATGAATAATGATACTGTTGTGTTTAGCAGGTAAAGCTTCAGACTCCACCTTGTTTCCTCCATGACTATGACTCGTTGGATTCATGATAAGAAGGACTTCTGATGTATCTTCATCAATAATTATCTTTTGTCTTGAAGTTTCCACAGTTTTTAATGGATTTATAGATTGTGTTTCATCAACATTAAAAGAAGTGGCACTTTTTGGCATTTTTGATGGGCCCACAATTTTTCTTGACTGGGTACTTGTGCTACATGATGTCTGTGTAACTGATTTTGCAGGGGTAGCAGATGAAAAGACAACATTATTAGAGTTATGAATGTTTTGTTGGACTGGTACATTGGGTGATGTACTTAACAATTTTGGTGTAGATATTCCAGCAACACTTTTAGTCTGCACATATGAAATTTTTGGTAAGACAGATGAATGACTTGACTGTGAGGTTGAGACTACCTGTACAATCTCATTCCCAACACTTTTATTCACATTTTCATCACCATTTACAACATTTATATTATTTTCGGGGCATTTAACTTTGTCTTTTAGGGGGCTTTCATGCACAACCTGTGTATGAATTCCGTTCACATCAGAGTTCAACAAGTTTTTTATACCACAAAAATCAGTGGGTGCTTGTTTAACACAGGGTTTGTTTTCATCTAGATTAATTCCTTCATTCTTGCTATCTTCCAGTAATCCATCTCCTGAATCACCATTGTAAACAGCCTTTATCAAACTCAAACCAGAATTATTTGAAACAGATACAACAGTTTCAGTGGCCATCAGATGGCCATGGACTTGTGCCAAGTTAGTATCTTTCATGGCAACTTTTTTCTCAACTCTCACTGGGTAAATAGACTCATCACTTTCTACTACACACTGTCTTTTCATATTGTTAACTTGAACATGTGTTTCCACAGGAGTAGAAGTCCCTAATTTTTGTACAGTCTGGTTTCTTTCAATGGGGGAAGCATTTGTTTTCTGGAATTTTTTTACATTTACTTGATTTGCACATACAGAGAATGAAGGATCTGATTTTGCAATACAGAGAGGAATAGATTTTACTGAAAGAGATCTATTCTGTACTGCTTTACTTACAACTGGCTTTGTTAAGAGGCTTCCCTCTTTGCTATGAAAAATCCTAATTTCTCCATCTTTCAATTTACCTTCAATTATGGTATTTGGAGAAATACTAACCAACTTTGAATTGCTTTGTTCCTTAGATGACCCATCATTTTCACTACTTAAATTATTTGCAGTCTTATTAATGTCTTGGCCACCAACAGTATTGTATGCTGAATTACTTACTATCTTGGATAATGTTGTGTTAGATGTACAACCACCATCCTGGGGCTCAGAGGTAGTTGGAATGTGGGCCATATTTGTTGCAACTTTTTCTTTCTTGTCAGAAGAGAAGTATATATCAGGTAAAGTTATTGAGCTGTGGTTTGGGTTGTGCTGTTCCATTAAGTTGGCAATTAATTTGGCAATGGCTTCCCGCTTCCCTCTCACCACTTCCTGAGGAAACCATTCACTCAGGGAACGGATTGGGAATGTGTAATCCTTTATAGGATCCTGAAAGGAAAACAAATTATCTTAAGTTTTGTTAGGTTAAATGCATCTTAACTATTAAATCTGGATTCCTACCCTCTGTTTGGAGTACAAAACAGGATTAGGATAATTATGGTGAGGAAGGTGCCACTGGCATCACTATCCCTTTTACAATTTTTGTTTTCTTTTAAGATCAGTAACTATCATCAGTTGCCATTTATATATTAACAGGTCCTCTATAAATGGATCCAATGCATTGGCATTTCTTAATGTTGGAGATACACTCTTTAAGTGCATATTTCATAAGCCTATGGTTTCATGTATACATATTGAAAACCAGTCGATGTTCCATAAACAACAGTTATGTACAACAGTATTTATGGCCTCACTCAAGGTACAAAGTTTCACTGATGACCAAGCAGTTACTGTCCTCCTTAACCAAGAGTATGGGGTGTGTGATGTTAGAGGTCACAGTGTTACTCATATATAGAGTTATTATGAGCTCTTAAGCTCTCTCCAGGCTGGCAATCACGAGTCCAGTGCATGATCCTAAAGACCATGGTGAATGAGATGCACACACACTCAAGTATGCTCGCAAGCATGTATATATAGGAGGACAGAATTCCCAGCCTTCTGCTCCTGCTGGGATTTTAAGGTCACAACTCCTCAGCTTACATCCTGTACCTATGTTCTACTGGGTAAACATAGGCTACAACGAGGAAAGAGAATAGACCCATGCAAAATAATACCAATAATGTCTTACCTCAAAAAAGCTTTCAGCAAACTGTAGAGTATAAACACCACAGTCTGAATAGTTCATCTGCTGTGGAACTCGAGGACAAGCACCCTTCATGGTATCCCGAGTGAATAGTTTCTCTGCCCCTTTCCTGACTTTATGCTCCACAGTCAAGTAATCTCGGAGAGTGGCAACTATTCGGGCTCTATTTGCTCCAGTCAATGAGTCAAATATCAAGATACATGGCCTAAAAATAAAATCAATATGTAAATATCTATGGAATCTACAAATTCCACACAGGGCTGAAAAATAGTATTCATTAATAGTAACATACTTTCAATGGAACAAATGTAATGCTGGCAAATTCCAAATTTTAAATGGAAGACAACTGTTTTGGTCAATGAAGCACAAACTATACTAGCAAATTCAAAGTGCATATTGATAATAGTATGTCTAATTTTCAATGAACATCTATTGTATAAGCAAAATAAAAAATAAAAGGAAATTTCAGATGTAAATAGTGTATTTAATCATATGTATTTGACTGAAAAAAAAAGTCAACCTTTAACTTTTGTATGTTTAAACAGTTTAAATTATAAGTGGGGCTACCTTAGTTAAGGGATCACTATACCACTATTATTATCTCTTATCTATCTACTCATATACCTGGCTAACATCCCCATTAAAAATGAGTAACCAAGACTAGACATTTAGGGTTCAAGAAAACTTTATTCTCCACTCCTCCTTTAAGCCTCTTCTTTTCACAGAATACCGAGGAAAGGCTTCCCAGATCTCTTTCTCCATCCCTTTGGATTGCCTGCCCATAAAAGGCCACAGCCCCTACCATATGAGTATTACAACACAACTACAAAACAAGGAAGTACATCACAACACTATGAGTTTGGCTAACGTAAAACTTACTGCTTGATGGATGGTGGAGGTGACGAGTCTGCTTTTGCAACCTGTGTTTCTTCCTTATTACATGGTTCCTCTCCTTTGATTTTCTTATTGACATGAGATTCCTCTTCTTCTTCTTCATCTTCCTCTAGTTCATCCTCCTCTCCTTCTGCTTCATCTCTGTCACTCCATTCACCATCATCAATTATGGGAATCTGTTGTAACAAACAAAAGATTTTAGAGACTAGACAGCCATGAGAAACTAACATTCTGGGAAACATATACATGATGCAGAAAAAAAATACTGTATGCTATGTAAATTTATTAGTAAACTGACAAGACTATGAAGACTGGTAAGGTCATTAAAAGTAAATGAAAATGTAAGAATATGGTAGATGATATGAGGATGAATGTAATGTTGAATGGCGAGTTGCTTGAGAAGCAAGAATGTTTAAAGTATTTAGGGTTGAATATTGCTGTGGATGGAGGAATATATATGATGGTCATGTCTAAAATGAACAAAATGTAAAGAAATTAATAAGATGTTTTGATGTAGGTCGCTACGAATTAAATACAGAGAAGGTTGTTGAAAGGAGTAGTGGTCCTGACTGCAATGTATGGGGCTAAAACATTAAATATTGGAATAGAAGAGAAAGAAATTGAATGTAATGGAGATGAGGTGTTTGAGGAGTGTTTTGGGTAAAGAGTATAGATTGAATGAAAAATGAGGAAGCCTTTGTGAGAACTAGTGTTGTTAGATAGCTGCTCTATCTTCCTCTATATCCAAGTTATTTAGCATCCTTTCTTTCTGACCTATGTTGTTTACTGCTTCTGTACTGCAGAATATACAATTCCTGGTCTTTCCAGGGTACACCCAATTACCATGACATGCATCCATTATAACACTATATTTCTTATAGTATACATAGCTGACACACTTAGCAGTATAACTTAATTATACTTACTTCAATCCTATTTTTAGGTCGATTGGATCTTCGCCTCTTGGGTTTATCAGGGGTAAGAACAGGAACAGGCAGACCATCTGCTATCCGTACAGGACCACTCAAACCCGGGAAGCATATGATTGCAAGGAACCAATGGGCACTGAAAATTGATAATGATAATGTACAGGGAAGTCTCTTATAACAAGAATAGTTAAATTCCTCCAAGAAAATCATGTACAGTGAACTAGTGATGTATTGGATATCTGTATCCACCTCTGCAGAGCCTCCGCAGTGAAAATAATGCCAGCATTACTATCTGTGTGTGTTTTCAGACAATAAAAGCTCCAAATCATTAACTACCACAGCATTTTCAGATTCTATTAATATTAATAATCTATTAATATTAACAATCTATTCTATGTAAATACCTGGCTTTTTTATGTCCCTCTTAGAGGTGGATAGCCATGACAAGAAAAGGAGTTGGAGAGACATTACTTTCCCCTCCCATTCTGTGTATTGTCTTTTTGTAAGAGAATACAGAGGAGGGGCTTTCCAGACCCATCACTCCATCCCTTTTTGTCAGCTTTTACAACCGTAGTAGTATTCTTACAGCCCCCACCACACACCTAAATAATTATAAATAAATACAAATTTTGAATGCCTTCTCTTAGAATACAAATACACAAAAAATTTCAACTCACTGTTCATTGATGGGAATGATAATGAAATCCTTAGAGAAAATGTCAACATTCTTAGTCCAAGACTTGACTCTAGCATGTCTTTTCTCTGCAGCTGATAGCTTAGGATCATCTTCAGGTGCATTCAGTCTTCGTTTCTTGGGTTTAGATGTCAGTCGCTTGTAGAAAAATGTAGAAAACACGTGGGTATGTTGCCGATGTATTTCTGAGAGTTTGCTTTGAAGCAACCATCTGTAAACACAAACAAATTATGTAATTCCTGAATAGTAAAAGGAAATTACATCAATCTTTTATCATGGAAAAATTGACTTAAAAGGAATGATTTAAATAAGAAGTACTGTGCATTTTAGTCAGAAAACACAAACCATATATTCAAATGTGGTGGTCCACCTACTAAGTTTAGTGATCATATTTGAAATTATGAAAGATGATGTGTTAATGGAAATAAAAAACATACAAAGTGGATGTTCAAAAAGTAACTAAGAAAGATAAAATTTACACTTGCAAGTTAAAAGGAGTACAAACAAAAGGTGCCTAAGTGCTGTATGACACAAGGTAAAGGATAGAAATGTGCTGTATGTATTTAAAGCATTAGTAATACTAAGAACTGTTGGTCAAGTAAACAGCATGGAAAGCCTGGAAATGGTGAATATAAGGAAAGTAAATGCATAATAGACAGATTAGGTTAGAGCAATGTTTGCAGCTGTGCACAATAAAGGATGGTATGAAGCCTTCACATGTCATATGCATGGCTATCCAAAAAGGATGAGGATGAAAATGAGGTGGAATATAAGAGGAAAACTCTTAAATGAACAAGCTGGATTTTGTTTAAGAAATTAATTTTAATGTAAAATAGGGAGAAAAAAATACACACTACTAACTTTAGGTAGAAGTCAAGTATGACATCATTCAAGAACTGCTCTTCCTCTAGACAGCAATAGTCATCCGTTGATATAGAAATTCCTCCTTTTTGTGGTGGTGGGGGATATATTAACAACCTGTAAGAAAACATGGGGTAATACACCTATGACACCTATGACATTATTTATAATCATGAAGTGCTATTTACATCTAAATATTTTATAGATTTCTTCCTTATTTGACAGCAATAATTCTGAAACACCAATAATCTCTAGCTCACACTAATAGTCTTGTTGCAGTCCTTTCACTTTTGCTTTCTTGAGTTAACTTTAATACTGTCATTAAACTGTACATATAAGGATCCTCTCTTTTGTAGCCACACCACTTAGTAGTGCACATAGTATGCAGCAAGGAGTTTTTGGCAGTGGAATGTAAATACATATGTGATGCATTTAGGATAATCCAATAAACCCTGAATAGTTAAGCCCAAACTATATACGAGAGATAGTAGAGGAGAGTGAAAGTAAATCCTAATATAAGTTCCTTATTCTAGAAAACTTGAAATGATCACCTCATTTCTAAAAAAAAATTGGTATTTATGTGGCCCATGCTTCCGGTATTAAAATCAGTGATCTGGTCAGAGAAAAACGAAGTACACGAGTGCAATGACAACAGTGTTGTGTACAAAATTCTGTGTGATGGCTGTGAAGCAGTGTACAGTGGCGAGACATCGTGCTCAGTATCTAAGAAAGTACACAAACACTAAAACAATCTTTGTCATCACAGGAGAAGCAGGACAAACAGAAAAAAAAAAATAAATAAATAAATAAATAAATAAATAAATAAATAAATAAATAAATAAATAAATAAATAAAATAAAAAAAACTTACAGTTTTGTTTCACAGGTAGCTAGTGTAGTTGCAGGTTTTTTGACTAGATTCTGAACCTGGAAAATGTATAATATTGTTAATTTTATACCATCATCATTATCATCAAAATAAATTTCACAGGCAATGAGGGTGGATGTGATAATACAAAAATAAATATAGTTGGATTAAATTGTGACCAGCAGAACAGATGAAACAATGTCTGGCATACAAACTCTAGGCCTTGAAATCTTCAAACCATACCTGACTTGGATGCACTTTCTCCAGAACATTATTTGATTATTATATGCCATGCACATTAAAATGGCATGGATCATACTCAAAATAAGTTTTTCCAAAGTACTACTTAGATGAATGTGACTTCACTAGACTTTATGTATTAATTACCTTGGCTGATGCTCTAAGAAGAATCTCATTAGCTTCTTTATGATCCAGTTCCTCCATGACATTAACAGATTCACTTGCTGTAGAAGTACTAGTAGCTGCTCCACTACTAGTCACCATATTTGAATGACCAAAAACTTCCTTAACAAGGTTTTTATTCTCTTCAGTCAACCTATCTGGTAAGATGGTAATACGCTTTTGTGATTCATCTGGAAAAGATAGAGGTGAAAGCTCATTAGAATGTGAGAGAAAATAATCTAGTTATATTTCAATTACCAAAATATATCAAATATATTCTTGCAAAGATGATAACCTACCATGACTACATGGATCAAAATAATATCCATTTTTATCTGTCATCTTGAGCAATCTTCTTATGCTTGCAGCTGTTGAGGGTTTGACATATATAAAGAATACTGGCAGAGATCTGCCAAAGTGAACCAAAATCTTCACAACACTCTCCACTGGGATATCAAATGCCACCGATTCTGTAGAACCTGAAAAAAGTAAAGTTGCAGTTTAATTATCTATATTATGCTCTGAGGTGGGGCTGATAGAATACCACTGTATTCCCTGCAGATTGTAAAAGGAAACCAAATAGGGAGGAAGGGAGAGTAATGTCTTCTTAAAAAATGAGTGCGTGGATTTAGTACATAGTAACAGTAGAAAGTAAAAGGCAGGTAATTGAAGAATGTGTGAAGCATAAGTTTGATGTGTTAGTGTTGAGTGAAACAAAAAAATTAAGAGAATGGTGAATGTGAGTAGAAGGATATCAGGTGTAAACAGAAAAAAAAAAAAAAAGAGAGAGAGAGAGAGAGAGAGAGAGAGAGAGAGAGAGAGAGAGAGAGAGAGAGAGAGAGAGAGAGAGAGAGAGAAGAGAAGAGAAGAGGAAGAGAGGAGAGAGAGGGAGGAGAGAGGGAGAGAGGGAGAGGGAGGGAGAGAGGGAGGAGAGGGAGAGAGGGAGGGAGGAGAGAGGGAGGGAGAGGGAGGAGGAGAGGAGAGGGAGGAGAGGGAGGGGAGAGGGAGGGGGAAGAGGGAGGGAGAGAGGGAGGGAGAGAGGGAGGTGAGGGGGGGGAGGGAGGGAGGGGGGAGGGAGAGAGGGGGGAGGGGGGGAGGGGGGAGGAGAGGGAGGGAGGGGAGGGAGGGAGGGAGGGAGGGAGTGGAGGGAGGGGCGGGAGGGGCGAGGAGAGAGGGAGAGAGGGAGAGAGAGAGGAGAGAGAGAGAGAGGAGAGAGAAGAGAGAGAGAGAGAGAGAGGAGAGAGAGAGAGAGAGAGAGAGAGAGGAGAGAGAGAGAGAGAGGAGGAGGGAGGGAGGGTGAGGGAGGGAGGGAGGGAGGGAGGGAGGGAGGGAGGGAGGGAGGGAGGGAGGGTGGAGGGAGGGGAGGGGGAGAGGGAGAGAGGAGGGGAGAGCGAGAGCGAGAGCGAGAGAGAGAGAGAGAGAGAGAGAGAGAGAGAGAGAGAGAGAGAGAGAGAGAGAGAGAGAGAGAGAGAGAGCGCAAAGAAAGGAGTGGCATAACTAGCCAGTCCAGAAGTGAGATAGTGTATGGTGGTTAAAGTAAATGTCATTCATGTTAATGTGGGTTAAAATAAAGATTGAGCAAGAGGTGTGGGTGTTTGTTTCTGTATATGAACCTGGTAGGGTGAAGGATGAAACAGAAAGGGAGGTCTTTGGAATGAGATGGAACACTGCTTGGAGAGTTATGGAGCGAATGTGAGAATTGTCTTGTTAGGAGACTCTAATGCCCATGTTGGTAATGAAGTAGTTGAAGACATGGTTGGTAGTTAAGGTGTGCCTGAAAATGAGAATGGAGAAAGTATTTCAGAACTATGTGTAGAGTGAAAGATGGAGATTGGAAACACCTTGCTCAAAAAGAAGGCCATTCACATATATACATGGGTGAGAAAAGACAATGGAAAACTTGTGGATGGAGCAATGATGGACTATTTTGTTGTGTCAAGGAAAATAATAAAATGCTTGTTGTATGTGAAAACTATGAGTCTGACCACTATCTTGTGGGGAGAAAATTTAAGGTGGGTGAAGACTAGGTGAGTTGGTGAGGTACAGAGGATTCTGAAAGTGGCTACCCCACTTTATGATGATGTCAGCCTGATATATAGATAGATTAATCTATACACCCAAATTATATTTCTTTCAAAATGAAGTAACTGAAACAAGGCATCATCAGGGTTTGGGGAGAATTTAATCTCCCTTCCCTATCTACATTTAAGTATACAACTAACATAACTGTACAATAATAGTTTATTGTGATCAACTTCATTCTAATAAGAGTTTGTTATGATGTTCTTACCTTCAGCAATAGGAGGAACTTCAATATGTAGGCCCTGTGGCACAATAAGTACCCTTTCCTTAGGCATGACTTTGTAAGAGCCGATTCTAAGACTTCGACACTGTAAGGAAGTGTAGGGTCCCTTCAGAGTACCATCATTGAAGCTCTGTATATCTGGTATATCTCCACCTGAAAAAAAAGAACAGAAAAGAATAAAAATTATGTATGGATCAAACACTTGGACATGGAGTAGGGAACAGCAGTTAAGAGTGCGAGCTGCAGAAATTAGTTAAGCTGAGAGGAGATTGTGGTGTGACATGAAGGGATGGTGAGAGCAATGAAAATGTGTATGAAAGATGTGGCATGGGAACTTGTTCAAGTGGAGTGAAGTGTGTGTAGGGGAATGGGTGAAAATAAATACTTTGAGGTGGTTTGGTCATCTTGAGAGAAGAAAGAGTGAAGAGTTTGTGAAGAAAGTGTGTGAAAATTGAAGGTTCTAAGAAGAGAGGAAGGCCATAGGAATAGGGTTAAGGAGAGGTATAGAGGGAAAGGGCTTGAACAAGCAAGGAGGGAACAAGGTGTCAAAAACTATAAATAGAATACAATAGATACAAGATGAAACAGAAGAGATAATTCAAATAAATGAGAGAAGGAAACAAATTTGAGCAAGTAAGACGAAAAGCAAGAATAAGGCGTTTGAAAGGTTTAAAGGTGAAGAAAACCTGTGACTCAATTGAATAGGGCCCTCGATTTTTCGCGATCGCGGAAAACGGCCGAAAATCGCGGAAATACCCGTTTGAAACGAAAATGAATGTCAGAAATGGAATCAGCTCATTCCCAGCTTTCTGTAGCATTTTTCGGATTT